>JAPKLW010002812.1:474-63487 GCA_026898455.1 Plectranthus barbatus | reverse complement strand
ATATCTTGCAGACTTGGCGCTGCTCCTCAAAATCACCACCTAGGAGCAATCCATATTCTAGAATGGCTGTCTCTGTTGGTGAACCCAAAATGGACGTCTTTCCATCTTTATCATTGACAACTTCTGAACCTGTATTGTTAAATATAGCTTGCAAGAGATCGGATAACACATGTTCTGATATATGTGTAGTTAAAGCACCCCTGTGTCCACTGGCACCAACTTCATTTGATTTCCCAGAAATCCAAATTTTACTCACTACCATACGGTTTGTGCCGGTTTTATCAGTACAAATACAAGTAGCAGAACCCATTGTTTCACAGGCCGACAAATGTCTTACCAGTGCCTTGTCATTCATCAATTTCTTCATAGCAAAAGCAAGGCTAAGTGTAAGAACTGCAACAACAATAATAGTCACTGCAGTAGCGAAGTAGTTCAAAAGCAACAGAGCATCACTGGTAGACCATACGGTAATTTCATGGCGAAGTCCTTTCTCAACCAAAAATCTGATAGTCAAGACTGTCGCGCCCCCAAACCGGGCCTATGCGACAGTCCCACGTGCGACACAATGCACGCTAAGGGAAGTTGTGGTTTTAAGAAGAAATATTTAATCATGCGGAAGCAAGTAAAGATTCGATCGAAAATGAAATAAGAGAATGAGGTTTAAATAATTTATTCGCAGCGGAGATTAGAATCAATTAAATGGTTACAAGCATGATGAGGCAATAAGTTAGCAAATGTTTAAAAGGAAAGAGATAAATAATTCGCAGCGGAAAATGGAGTCAAATAATTTATAGAAGCATGATGGAATTATGTTTTAAGTCATGCTTGAAAGAATGCAAAAGGGCATACTTCAATTTAGAATGCAAGTACAAATGAGACTATGTATGAAGACATAGCTCGTCGCTTCGATACCATAACCAACAAATCATATCATGCTAGGAGAACAAGAACGATTAGCATGCTTGGGCAAGAATGAACCATAGAATTAATAGGAGGTTTCAAGAACTAACATTTAATCAATCAAGCGTTCAAGAATTCGAATCATATCAAGATATAAAGGAAATGCGAATCAATCATCCAAGTATTTGAAAGCTTAATAATAAGATTGAGAAAGTTTAGATCGTAAATCCAAGTAATCATGGGGGTGCAATACATGCCATTCAAAAGATATGATCAAAAGCAAAATGGATTCGAAATGTAGTACAAACCGAACAATTAATACAATTAAGAATCAATCCGGTTTCCTCCTTCGATCCCCTCCTCATAACGTCACCTTCACCTTCATCAATCGGTACCTACATGCAGGGAAAACGCACATAGGGGCTAAGTACACGAATGTACCCAGTGGTCACGGTGTCCCGAAAACAAATACATATATATATCATGAAAACACCGCACACTCATGCATAATACAAGTTTTTATTGAAAGCCTCATGTATATGCACAAAACATTTTCCTCACTTGGGAGCTCCCACTCAATTAGGCACCACATAATCATTTTCCCAACATATCAACATTTCATATATATCATGATCCACATAATCACAAGGGGTAAGATAGGAGTGGCCACTCGCTATCTACCCGGTAAGGTTTAATCACCCTTACCCAACCGGTAGTCTTATTACTATCCGGGCTAATGCATTAGGCTTACAATACCACGGGGGTAGCCACTTCCCGATCCAGCACATCTCCAAATATATCATTCATCCACCAATTCATATCTCATCATAATAATCATACGGTGCCAAAACATTTTGCGGAGTAACATGCCTTTAAAACAAAGAATCATTTTGGGAAAAACATTTTGGCAAAAACCATTTGATAGGATAAAGTAGTGCCCACCTCAAATGATTCGATGGATCCAATTACTTAGTACCGCTAGTCGATGCTTCCTTCTTGGAGATTAAAGTACCTAATTAAAGTTCGAATAAATTACTACAATGTCTATGACTTAAAATAATTATCTAAGCTCTTAATTCAATTATAAACCCAATTACAAATTATGCAATTCGAAAATTTATATATAACAAGATTCAAGGACTTCTAAGTTTTATCTTATTAAACAAGATTTATTAACTTAGTCAAATTATTAAGCTAGTTAACAAGTTCATACCTAGTTGCTACATTAGTTATTAATTAAGGGTAATGAATTTAGTGGTCCAGTTAACAACTTATTATTAATCTAAAGTAATTATTTTTAATTAACTAAGTGAACCATTTATGCATTTAGGCCTTAGATTATTTTAGTGAAATCTGAAAATTAATCAAATTATTCTAAGTCCAAAATATGAGTTATTACCTAGTTAACTAGTCCATTTTCAAGATAACCACAATAATGATCTAGACATCTAATGAGGCTGATTTTAACTTTATAAAAACAAGATTTTAATGTGCACGTGCTCGAAGTGACGGTTCGTTAAAACGAATTTTCATTTAAAAATGGTGAAGCCAAACTTATGCAACTTCCTAATTAACTTTCAGCATTTCAGATTTCAGGGGTCAACTTCCCGGATTTTTAATAATTAATCTACTAGGTGAAATGACTTGATTTTTATATAGATTATTAATTAACATGTCTGGAGTTCATATTATAAAAACCAGATTTTTCCAAGGTGCAGAATATGTTTTTAAGGCCGTGCAATTCAAACTGCCAGAATCTGCCACATTTTATTAAAATGTTTATAACTCGAGTTTTACAACTCCGATTCGTGAAATTCCAAATTCTATAGATTCATAACTCATTCTAGTTTATACAGTTCTAAAATCAACTCAATCCAACCATGCAGTAATCAGCCGTACTCATTTTAATCTCTGCTCAAAACAGGGCATGCTCTCAAATCTCATCAACACAAGATTTATCAACATGCATGCCATTATCTCATCCCCAAGCTTCATATATATCATTTTCAGATCCATCTAAGTTTGAATATCAACTTTAAACATGAAAGGTCATGATTCTCAAGCTTGATCTAACATGCAATCATATATATGTGTTCTATGCTCATCAATATGCAATATATATCAAGCTTAGGCCTAGGCATGCTCATCTAAACCATCTCCCTTAAAAATTTAATTTGTGACCTCTTGATCCTACATGCAATCGCATAATCATAACGAGGAAGTCATAGGGAGTGTAGAAATTGTCTACTTGAAGGGAGAAAATCGCCACAATAGTTCTTTCAAATTTTCGAGTTGCTTCCAACGTCTTCTAGCTTAGATCTTTGCATATTCTTGCTCCTCTCTTCGTGGGGATTACGTTTCTCCTACTTGAAGCTTGATTCCACTTCGTGCTTGAGGTCAATGTGCTCCGATCATAGGGCTTCTTACGTCATTGCGTAGAGGAGGTTGAGGAGATAAGCTTTATGTAAAAATGGAGGCTCAAAAGGTGGGGGAAGGGTGGGATATGGAAGCTTCAAGGGGCTGTTTTGGAGGTGTTTTAATGGAGTCTAGAGAGAGAAATGGTGCAGGGTTTTTGGTGGAGAAGATGAATTAAAGTGGTGAAATAATTGTGAAAGGTAAAATAAAAGAATTTGTAGTAAGAAAGGGGGGAGGGGATCGACTTTGTGGGGAGATACAAGGAGGTGGAGTGTAAAAATATATTGCATGGATTGATGGGATTTTGTAATGATCACAACCATACTTTCCATGTTTGCCCTCTAATGATTTAAATTCCCATTTCCACCAATTGCCCTTGTAGGTAAATAGCCAAAGTAGGGGCTAGAGCAATCATATCACTACATATATGATGGAATAAATATATTCCATGATCTCTAATTAAATTATACCACTATGGTCTTGCATCAAATAATTAAATAAACGATACGGTGATTTTTCTTTCTTCGAACTCTTGCTTCGGCATTTCGAATCGTCTCAATCGGACGTTGTATGAATATTTGGGTATAAAATAATAATATGAGTCTTCCCATATTTAATTAAATTCTTATCTTTAAAATAGGAATAATATGGCTAATAAAATCAATAAGTAGAGAATTAATTATTCCAACATCTCGATCATATGTCCAATGGTTCGCGATTAAAATCGATCATCATCTTGTGTATATATATATATATATATATATATATATATGTGAGCATCGAAATTATTGGGCATCCCATTTAATGGATTTAAATTCCGAAATTCGTCTCGGAGGTAATATCGATATAATATAACTCGCCGGTGTTAAAATAATTATTTTCCGGACTATAATTCTCATCTCGATATTTATTTCGATGACTACGAATTAAATAAGGAAATATACATGGACTTGCTAAATTAATTGGTTGGGCTATTTTATTTATTCTCATGTGGGCTCCTATTTAATTTGGCCCAACACATTAAATAAATAAAGTCCTCTTAGCCCAATTCTCCAATTAAATAAAAAGGCTGGGCTTAAATAATTAACTCGACCCAATCGCGTTGCTACGATAATAATAAATGTTACCGAGTCGAATAAATTATTCCGATCGTCATCTGTTATTTATTTATCAAATTTTACTATTCGTTCTCGCTGCTATAATTCGGATATCATAGAGAAGTCGCTTGAAAATATTAATAATAATATATTGGTTGTGGCGACATTTGCTTCGTAAATTATTAAATAAAGGGATGGAAAAATACGGGGCGTTACAAAGACTAGGAAAACAAAGTCCAATTTTACCAATAACTGTAGCAGCTTGACTTGCAGAGGGGTCTCTCTCATCATCCCCACACTCACTTAGAGTTTCCATCAACTTTCCCCATTCACTTCTCATGCCAACCGTAGTCACCAACATTTTACCGGATCCATCTTGAACTTTTGCTCCTGCAAGAAGAAATGGTCTTTTTTTATAGATATTTATGGGTACACTTTCACCAGTCAAACTCGACTGATCAATCAACAAGTTTGTACCCTGAAATAAAAACTCCATCTGCTGGAACCTGATAGTACTACAATGGACAGAATAACAATATCTCCAACAACCAAGTCAAATATGGAAACCTTCTGTCGAATACCATCCCTAATGACCTGGACGAAAATCTTCTTTTTCTCCTTATCCAGCTCTTTGAACTGTAATGATTGCTTATAATCACTGACTGCAGTAACCATGACCACCAAAATAATGCTAAGGAGAATACCCAAACCATCATACGTGCCCTTTGGCCAGCCTTCAGTGGCCAGTCCTACTACAATAGACACCACTGCGCTAACAATAAGTATGATAAGTGCAAGTTCGTGAAAAGCATCCCCATACAAAAACCTTTAGGCAGTTTCTCTTGCTCGCACATCATTCGAGTTCACTCCTTTTTCCAGTGATACAGTTAATGTCATAAGTTAAGAAACCTGAGGGCTGCTCTTAAAGTAAGGAAAGAAAAGAAATACGAATCTTGTGGCTGGTAGATATATAAATGGAGAAAAGTAGCATCAATTTATCATATACAAAATGATGAGGATATTAAAGGCAATTATGATGATGCAACGTATGATTTATGAACAGCAATCAGTAGGGAAATTCATATAAAATCAAGACACTTGGAACATAATCATAATATTAGGGCAGCTCATAACTACGAAAAAGAAAGACAATAAAAATGTTAAAGTTTTCCCATTCAAAGCTGGGTTTTATATATTTTACACCAAGTGAAATAGAATGATGACTTAGGCCATATGGATATTGGCAAATATGATGCTACTCTTGGTGGTATTGTCTTCAAAGTTAAGGCAAGAAAATATTTGAGTTTCTACACAATTATCACTATGTTTGTACGTTTTCCCACAACTCCTATCATCCTCACTCTCCTATAGCTCTCTATGAAATCAGATACTCGAAAGAAACTAACACCTCGGAAGAAAATAAAAAGAGAAATAATTTGTTGATGTTGGAATGAGATTTCTACCCCACTATTTATAATGAGAGCTCAAGGGTCATGGAATTAATGTATAAGGGCTCAAATTAATGGTAATTTAGATGAAGTAAATTAGAGATCATGGGTTATCTGAAACAACTTAAAATTTATAAATTTTCTTAAATTGGATTAAACAAATTGAAAATCATAAAAATATGAAGTAATAAAGTAAATAAATTAATAATGATTAATTTCGATCATTTTAAATTAGTAAAAAATCATAAAATAAAGGTTATAAATAACTAAAATAATAATGAATAAAATGGGAACATGTAACGTACCCACCACCACGCATGTAGAGGAAAATAAGGAGTGCCCACTGCCCACACTGCTTTAATATATATATTTATAGACTTTAACTGTGAAGTTGGGACCTGCGAAGCTCTTCAATTCTTCTTCTTCTTGCCACGGAAACAGCCCAACCTCAACTTGAAACAAGAGCTCATCTCCTTGACAATCCATTTGCTCCTCCACTATCTCCTTCGCAGAGTGAACCACTGCTTCGCTGCAATTGATCAACCTTATTTTCTGCAGTGTTGCTATTTCTCCAATCTCTCTAGGTATCTGCTCCAATGCGTCTATACTAGAAAGATGAAGCTGCTGGAGGCATGGCAATCCTTCTACCGTCCACTGTTTCCAATCTCCAATGAGGTACAACTCCAAGTATTTGAGCTTGGGGAATCGGCCTTCTTCTATTTCCCACTTCTCACTTACCAAGCGTCCTACCTGCAACCGGAGCTTCTCAAGATGGGGCAGTGCACCTATATTCTCCAGCATCTCTTCTTTCCACTCAAACTCATAATACATCGAAAAAGTCAGATTCTTGAGAGAGTGTGGAAAGCTAAGCTTCTGTAGATTATTATAAGGATCTCCTCCAGAAAAATATAAAGAAGTGATAAAGAGGGATTCTAGTTTAGATAGATGCTGAATATTGCTTACACAATACCTATCATCATAGAAGCTGCTAGTTTCTTCACTATTAGTTATTATTTTCAATTTC
Source organism: Plectranthus barbatus (assembly GCA_026898455.1). Classification (NCBI taxonomy): domain Eukaryota; kingdom Viridiplantae; phylum Streptophyta; class Magnoliopsida; order Lamiales; family Lamiaceae; genus Plectranthus; species Plectranthus barbatus. Next base: position 56,603 of record JAPKLW010002812.1, on the reverse strand, counting down.
TTGAGATTTGGAATTCTCTTCACCACCTCTTGACTGCAGTTGAAACTTACTCCCTTTAGGACTTGAAGATTCTCCATGATGACAACATCCTCATCCATGTCTCTGGGAGGATCTGGGAGATACACTCGGGCCCGCTGAGTAATGAACTCAATGCTCCTAAACTGACGCATTTTCCAAATCTCAACAGGCACAGTAGACTCGGAGTTGGATAGAGAAGAAATAATAATTGTATGCAGATTCCAAAAGAGATGGAGTGAAGAGAAGAATGTGGACATGCCAATGCTATCAACTTTAACAGCAATATGCCGCAAGTTAACATGTTGATCTTCTAATGGACAAGATTTGTCTGCATGAAATTTATCAAGGTCTTCTTGACTTTGTAGGGTACGACAGTCGTCGAATGAATGAAATGTTCTCACCAATCCAGAAATCTGGTTCCCTGGGACTTTCGAATTTTCACAAATAACAGAACGAGCATGTGGCATAGATTTCAAGCCTTCCAGTACTTTCTTCTTTGAAGTGTTCCCAGGTATAACAATCCGCCGGCATTGTCTGTTTATGCATGTTGATTGCCCTATCACATGGTAAAGCCCATATTTCTGACCTTCCTTCAAGCACAAGTCCCTAAACAGATCATGGATTTTGCATCTCTTTATATTTCCTGTACTACCAAATTCATGAATCATAATGAGATTTCTATCTACCAAGTCCTTGAAGAATCCCCTTGCAATTGTTTCCAAGCTTCTATCATTGACCGGTTTAATAAATCCTTCGGAAACCCAGAGCTTGATGATTGTGGTGACACTGATTCGATCGTCTTCTTCAAATACCCCCATGTATAAAAAGCATGGCTTTAAAAAGAGTGGCAAATGATTATAGCTCAATTTCAACAATCTCAAACAATGCTCGTCATTCTCCAAATTCACAGCGGAAGTTAAGTTGTTGCTCACCGATTCCCAACTTCCATAAGTGAGTTCCCTTCTTCTCAAAATGCCTCCCACCACCACAATTGACAATGGAAGGCCTCTGCAATTCTCCACAATCTTCTTTCCAATTTCCATCAACTCAGGAGGGCAGTTTTCCTCTCCAAACACGGTTTTTGAGAATAGTTCCCAGCTCTGATCCTCATCTAGAAACTCCATTTGAAGGCTATAATTCTTGTTCAATTCAGACCCCAACTGTGATAGCCTCGTCGTCACTAATATCCGACTGCCATTTCCATTATCAGGAAAATAAAGCTGTATTTCGTCCCATGCATTAATGCTCCACATATCATCCATCACAATTAAAAATCTTCTACCAAATAAAAATTGGCGTAACATCAATCCTACTTCATCTTTACTCCTCTCCCTCACTTCTTCTCTTTTTTGTTTAGTGACTTGAACAAGAACTTCATTAAGAAGCTCTCTCGCGTTGTATTTTTGAGAAACAGTTATCCAAGCACAAACATCAAAATGATTCTGAATATATCTGCTTTCATAAATAGTTAGAGCCAGAGTAGTCTTACCTATGCCACCCATTCCCACGATTGGGATGATTTGGCGGTCCCGCTGGTCTTGGGTGAGCTTGTCCATGAGGCCATATAAGACAGCATGAGAGCACACCATGGAGCTGGAAGACAGAGAAGATCTTGCAGGAGCAGCGGATGCAGAGACATCCTCACGAGCACGGACCTCCACAACCTTATTCTTTGCAACCATCTCCGCCGCCATTTGCTTGATCAAATCCATTTCCTCTATCACTCTCTCTAGATCTTGATATAACTTGGAAGCTCCGAAGCAGTTGAAAATGTTGAAATAGCAGTTGAAAAAGCTGGGATTAATGGTGTCTACTAAATGGGATTCGATAACATCTTCAGCTTTATAAACCGCATCAGCAATACGCATCTCCAACAGATCAGCTTCGGAATTTAAGGCTCCCAGATAATCGTGCAAGGAGGTAAGGATTTGAGTGAGAGAGTGAAGGTGTTGGGCGTCGATAGAAATGGGAGGGGAATGATGTTGTTGGATATCATGTAAGATGTTCATCACAGAAACTAAGGCTGCGGAGGCCGCCATGATTAAAGTGTATGAGAATTTGGGAGATGGAATTTGGTTGGAATGTGTAGCTATGCGGAAATATTAAAAATTTCTGCTTCGGTAATGCCAAGAAGGTGCAATGCACTTTCTAGTATGCTTCAACAACTAGCCCATTTTTTATGTCGCATTTTTCTAAAATGCCAAGTAGATTTGTCCCATTTTTCATGTGGCATCCCATGTTCCACAATTAAAAATATTGATTTTTATTTAATATTTTTTCATAATTTTATTTTATTATAGTTTGGATTAATTTTATAAGTTTAACGGTAGGTTTCATCCCACCCAATTAGGGTATAGATATAATATTTTTTTTTTAATTAATTTTCAATTTTTAAAATCGATTAGAGTATATTGTTTTATACTTAATTTCAGTTTTCCTAATTATAGTTATTACAATTAGTAATCGAGATAGTAAAATACCGAGTGGAACACCATTGTGGGATAGAGAATATGATCCAATATATAAGAGTCCACACAATGCCATTTCTATGAGGCTTTTGGGGATGATGCTAAAAAAAAAGTTGTGAGAGTTTGATATTAGGGGTGAAGTTATATTAGGGGTGTAAGTAACTAGAATGCACATGAATCAAATTGTTCGTAAATTATTCGAATCTCAATTTGATAAAAATTCATTCGAACTTGTTTTAAAAAATGAATCAAAATTCAGCTTTATTTTTTTTATTTTTTTAAATTAACATTAATTTAAACACACACACCTTACATGTCCCCATGGAAGCTCGAACCCCAAAATTCAGCTTTATAGTATTGAATCAGTGAGCAAACTTGTTAGCTAAAATTAGTAATAAATATAAAATAATTAATTTTATAAAAGTATTAGTTCATGATTTTAGAGTAATAAAAATAATAAATCTTTAAAGTAATGAGAATAAAAATTGAACGTGAGCATAAATATGATATTAATCCGTAATAAATATTTTTTCTTTTAAAATAATAATAAATATTTAAATATATTCTAAATTTGGAAAATTCGATTAGGTCCAACTAAAGTTTAATTAATCAGTCTGAAGGTGATAGCTCTCCGCACAGTTGTCCCTGGGGAAGTGTAACCAAGATGGTATCGATTGTGTATTTTTGTACATGATAAGATGAGTGGGAAAAATTTATACTTCTCTTCTGTGATTGCTGCTTTTGATTTTTAAGGGAGGAAGAAAAGATCAGTGTGGGGTAAGGGGAGGGAAATTTCTTTGTTTGATTTTTGGGTTTGCTTTTGCTTTTTGCTTTTGCTTTTGTGGCGACGCGTGTTTCATGTCTCCAGCTTTACAGAAATGCCAATCGAGTTCAGTTTGAAACCATTCTATTTTAGATGGAGGAAAGATAATCAATCCAATCTAACAATGACTTTCATTTTATTAAGGATTAATAATTATTCCAAACTGTTGAGTTATCCCACATCGACCATGGACCTGGGAATATACCAATATATAATAGTGAAACTCCCCTCTCCTTACAAGCCGGTTTTGTAGGGAGAAATGGGATCTTTACATGGTATCAGAGACAGATTCGGTTCGATGTGGGACCCAATTTATCCTATGATAGGACTTGATGTATCCTGATGATGGGACCGATTTATCCCGATAATGGGACTTTCCATTTATCCCGATAATGGGACTTGATGTATCCCACATCGACGTGGGAACCAATTTGTCCTATGATAGGGCTTGATGTATCCTGATGATGGGACCGATTTATCCCGATAATGGGACTTTTCATTTATCCCGATAATGGGACTTGATGTATCCCACATCTACCATGGACCTGGGAATATACCACTATATAATAGTGAAGCTCCCCTCTTCTTACAAGCCGGTTTTGTAGGGAGAAATGGGATATTTACAAATCTTCAATTTTCAAACAATATATTTCATTTCACTCACCCAAACACATTTTTCTTTAAAAAAAGGAAAAAATATTTTTCTTTAAAAAAAGGAAAAAATTATATCAATGAACCTAAAACACTCAAAAGGCTTTTTCATCATCCAGCATCGCCATTTTCAGAAGCATGTTTCTGATTGTATTTTGGGAGCAGAAGTAGGTAAGGAGAATAGTTTAAGCAAAAGCAAAATAGGTGATTTTGACAGTGTCCATGTTAGACTTAAGTTTGAAACTTGCTAAATAAATGGTATTTGAGTTATAATGAGAAATGAGGGAATATGATTGAAGACATGGAAGAAACTTTCAAGAGAGATTAAAGAGGAGAGGGGGAAGAATTTTGGGAAAGATATTTGATAATTGATTTTTTTGCCTCTTCCATTTTTTGGTTTTGATCCATCATGTTCGGTAACCTGAGATCCCAACCCAGAGACCCCTATGTTTTGGGAAGGTCTTGGGTTAGGCAGGCCTAAACGATTTAGGCGGGTTTTATCCATTAACCCAAGCCCAAACCCATATAATATACCCTAATTGGGATTAATAAACCCTATTTGGGATGGATCAACCCATTTAGGTAGGATAAAACCCGTCTAAACCGTTTAGGCCTGCCTAACGCAAGTTTTTGCCCTATGTTTTATATCTCCTCCAACATCACCCAAGTCATCCACATCATTACGTTATTCTTCATCTTTATCTAATCTACTGGTTTCTTTGGTGATTGCACAGTTTCCGGTGAGTTGCCGGAGGAACCCATTTTTTATCCAATTAATCCGGCTTCCTCTTTGAAAAGCGCTTCATTTCGGTGCGTATTTCTGTTTGCACACTGCACAATATTTTGTGGTTGTTACATGCAAAAACTTGTACGAGACAATCTCGCAATATTTCACCAGCATATGCCGGTTGCCATATTCCAATCGAAATGTGCTCATTCTATTTGGAGTACATTCCGATCAAAATGCACTGATTTTGTTTAGAATGAATTGATTTCGATCAGAATGCTTTGATTATGATCGAAATACGCAAAAATATCTCACAAGAAACTCACTCATCATAAAATAGTAGTATGATATTTCCACGAAAATTATGTAATTAATGAGTTGGGATATAGTAATATATTAAACACGAGAACTTCATAATGATTACAATTTTACTATTTTCTTCATAAAAATACTACATCATATTAACACGAATTTTATTTTCAGTTTTAATTTTATTTACTTGACTTTTTATATTCGAATAAAAATACATAAATTTGAAAAATATGGGATAAAATTAAATAAATTCACAAAATTGAAATAGATAACCATAATTACCCTATTTCTTATTCTTCCTTGTCAAACTCCCACACTAATTGATTAATCAAATCACAAATTAAACAATTAATTCAAAAGTTAATAGTAACTTCAAAAAGAAAAAAAAAAAAAACTTGAAGTGGAAATAAAACCAAACAATACCTAAGGCTCACGAACTATATTGGGAATGGTTTGAGGATTACAAACTAGGAAATTGGGTGTTAATTTTGTACCAATTAGATCCTTCAAAGATATTGTTAAACTAACAACAACAATGAGCTTGAGACAGTGAAGAATTCATTTTGATGGATCATATCGGAAAAACAGGCATTAGTACAAAAATAGCATTCTTAATGAATGTACAAACAATATCTACCTTCCAAAATAATATAACAACCACACAATACTTGTCATGATTTCCTTGATGAACTGTAGTATTTTGATGATTGCCTTGGCTATGTTTTCTTTGATGAATCCTTTACTTTCTATGACTATCTTACTTGTTCGATTTATTCGTTAAGTTAATTTGTTCTTGCTCCATTTGTTGAAATACCTTTCCTTGGTTGTTTATAGGAGTGACCATGGGTCTCGCGTTGAAAAAAAACATGAAATCGATTTGATATTAATTGAGTGGAGTTCAAGCTACTGGAGTTGTTATCTAGCTCAAGTTTGAGCTCAATTATTCTCGACATGATAAGCTTGTGACCCTTATCGAGTTTCGGCCCGAGTGAAGTATGGGTTCGAGCTAGATTCGATATCTAGCTCGAACCTTGTGAAACTTAATATAATTTAAATTTAGAAATAGCACACATATTCTTCTTTATTTTTATTTAATATTTAAAATTGAAAAAAAAGTAATTAAATTAATAATGATTTATTTCACTTATTTTAAATTACTAACAAACCATAAAATAAAGGTTATAAAATATTAAAACAATAAAGAATAAAATTAAAAACAATAAAAACCATAAAAGAAACGAAAAATAAGAAAAATTAACTCACTCCAATATTTTGTCGCCACTCTCACAGCGGGAACATGTAACGTACCCACCACGCTTGAGATGGTTGTGCTGTGCACGCACGTGTAGAGGAAAAAAGGAGTGCTCTCTGCTTTATTTATAAGACAACTGTGAAGTTGGGACCTGCCAAGCTCTTCAGTTCTTGGTTCACTTCAAACAGCCAAACCTCAACGTGAAATGATAGCTCATCTCCTTGACAATCCATTTGCTCCTCCACCATCTCCTTCGCAGACTCAACCACTGCTTTGCTGCAAAATGTCAGACTTATTTTCTGCAGTGTTGCTATTTCTCCAATCTCTCTAGGTATCCCCTCCAACCCATATATATGTGAAAGATGAAGCTGTTGGAGGTATGGCAGTCCTTCTACCGTCCACTGTTTCCAATATTGAATGGAGAACAACTCCAAGTATTTGAGCTTCCGGAATTGGCCTTCTTCTATTTCCCACATCCCACTTCCCAAGGATCCAAACGACAACCGGAGCTTCTCAAGATGGGGCAGTGAACCTATCTTTTCCAGCATCTCTTCTTTCCACTCAAACTTAAAATTCATCTCAAGATTCAGATTCTTGAGGGAGTGTGGAAAGCTAAGCTTCTGCAGATTATAAGGATCTCCTCCAGAGAGAAAAAAACAATTTATATGGAGGGATTGTAGTTTAGATAGATACTGAATATTGCTAACACAATACCAATCATCATAGAAGCTTCTACGCTCAGGCGGTACAAAATATTCTATATTCAATTTTTTGAGATTTGGAATTCTCTTCACCACCTCTTTACTGTACTTGAAACTTACTCCCTTGAGGACTTGAAGATTCTCCATTACGACATCCTCATCCATGGTGGTCGGAGGATCTGGGAGATTCACCGTGGCCAGTACAGAAATGAACTCAATATGCCTAAACAGACTCATTTTCCAAATCCCGACAGGCACAGTAGACTCGGAGTATGATGGACAAGAAATAATAATCGTATGCAGATTCCAAAAGAGATGGAGTGATGAGAAGAATGTGGACATGCCAATGCTATCAACTTTAACAGCAATATGCCGCAAGTTAACATGTTGAACCATAGAGGGATTCAGGTATCTTTTATATCCTAAGGTACTAGATTTGTATGCATGAAATGTTCTCAACAATCCAGGATTTTGGTGCCGTGGAACTTTCCCATTTTCACAAATAATAGAACGAGCATGTGGCATAGATTGCAAGCCCTTAAGTACTTTCTTCTTTGAAGTGTTCCTCGGTATAACAATTCGCCGGCATTGTCTGTTTATGCTTGTTGATTGCCCTATCACATGGAAAAACCCATATTTCTCACCTTCCTTCAAGCATAAGTCCCTAAATAGATCATGGATTTTGCATGTCTTTATCTTTCCACTACGACCAAATTTATGAATCATAATGAGATTTCTATCTACCAAGTCCTTCAAGAATCCCATTGCAATTGTTTCCAAGCTTCTGTCATTGACTCGTTTGAGAAACCCTTCAGAAACCCAGAGCTTGATGATTGTGGGGACTCTGATTTGATCGTCTTCTTCAAACACTCCCATGTATAAAAAGCATGGCTTTAAATAGAGTGGCAAATGATTATAACTCAATTTCAACAATCTCAAGCAATGCTCGTCATTCTCCAAATTAACAGTTGAAGTTAAGTTGTTGCTCAATGTTTCCCAACCTCCATAAGTGAGTTCTCTTTTTCTCAACATGCCTCCCACCACAACAATTGACAATGGAAGGCCTCTGCAATTCTCCACAATCTTCTTTCCAATTTTCATCAACTCAGGAGGGCAGCTTTCCTCTCCAAAAATGGTTTTTGAGAATAGTTCCCAGCTCTGATCCTCATCTAGAAACTCCATTTGAAGGCTATAATTCTTGTTCAGTTCAGAGCCCAACTGTGATAGCCTCGTCGTCACTAATATCCGACTGCCATTTCCATTATCAGGAAAACAACTCTGTATTTCGTCCCATGCATTAATGCTCCACATATCATCCATCACAATTAAAAATCTTCTACCAAATAAAAATTTGTATAACTTCAATTCTACTTCGTCTTCATCTTCACTTCTCTCACTCGCTGCTTCTATTTTTGGTTTAGTGACTTGAACAAGAACTTCACTAAGAAGCTCTCTCGTGTTGTATTTTTGAGAAACAGTTATCCAAGCACAAACATCAAAATGCTCCTGAATAAGTTTTCGTTCATAAATAGTTCGAGCCAGAGTAGTCTTACCTAAGCCACCCATTCCCACGATTGGGATGATTTGGAGGTCCGACCGGTGTTGGATGAGCTTGTCCATGAGGCCATGTAAGACAGCATCAGAGCACACCATGGAGCTGGAAGACAAAGAAGATCTTACAGGAGCAGCGGATGCCGAGACTTCCTCATGAGCACGGACAGCCACAACCATATTCTTTGAAACCATCTCCGCCGCCATTTGGTTGATCAAATCCATTTCTTCTATCACTCTCTCTAGATCTTGATAGAACTTGAGGCTTTTGGTTTGTTCATCGTCTGCATCTTCTTGTTTCTTGGAAGCTCTGATTTCGGCAACAACTGAACTGTTTTGTGTATGATGAGCTGTATGGAGGCGATTAATGGTGTCTACTAAATGGGATTCGATAACATCTTCAGCTTTATAAGCGGCATCAGCAATACGCATCTGCAACGGATCATCTTCGGATTCACAGTCTTCCAGATATTCCAGCAAGGAGTTAAGGAGAGAATGAAGGTGTTGGGCGTGGATAGAAATGGGAGGGGAAGGATGTTGTTGGATATCATCTAAGATATTCATCAGAGAAACCAAGGCTGCATAGGCAGCCGCCATGATAAAATTTGGGAGAGAATAGAATGTGGGAGATAGAATTAGGTTGGAAAGTGTAGCTTTGCGGAAATATAAATAATTGCAATGCACTTCTTGTCTGCTTCTACAACTAGCCCACTTGCAACTCATAGACAAAAAAAAAATATAAATAATTGAAATGCATTAAATATGGTGTTTTATTTTATTTGAATGGCATTTGTATTATTATAGCAAATGTTATTTTTAGGCAGCTTCTACTTAGATATGGAAAAGTAAAATTATTTAAATTTGGAAACATATCTATTAATATACTAAATTAGAGGTAAATTACATTATATTATTGTCACTTTCCCTCCCCAACTCATAACATCAATATTTTTTTTTTTTTTGGCACTTTTCATTTTCATTTTATATATTATATCTACTGTTATAATATAGCAAAAATGCACACCTATTCACCGGGTACATGCCCACGAATGATGTGCCAATTTAACATTTGTGGTAATAATAATTAAAATTAATCCCACCACTAATATTATATTACCATATCATGGACAAATTAACACTGCTCACAGTGAGTAGATGAGTATTTCTGTATAATATAGACATACAATGAACAAAAATAATCCTGGGACATTTAAGTGTATAAATGCATTACTATTCAAAAAATAATAATATTATATGTTTGGGGCACAGTAGTGAAAGCGCTTCGTCCGTGACAAAGATGTCATGAGTTCGAATTTTTCGAAAAACATTAAAGTGTGTGAGTTTACAAATTTAAAAAATTTCAAAATTGATAATGTGGTAAACCCAATCTTATTCAAGGCACTTTTTACTACACAGCATTAGCAACAAGTGTAGGGAGTTTGGACCACAAATTTGGACCAGTATTCAATCTTGAACTTTCTAGTTCATACATCTGTAATATATATCATTAGTCTAAATTATTGTGCATAAAGATGTCATGAGTTCAAATTTTTCGAAGAACATTAAAGTGTGAGTTTTTTTTTTTTTTTTTTTTTTTTGGAGAAAAAGAGATGTATGGACAAAAATTTCAAAATAATTTTCTCCTAATATTAATAGTGGAGGAGAAGCCATAAGAAAAAATAAATAATAATGTGCGTCAAAATCCAAGTATAGCTAGTTTAGATAATGCATCCTTGTCCACACAAGTCCCCTCATTAGATGAATGTAACTCCTTCAGATGTCTGCTTCATCCTTCTCATTTACGGAACCAAACAAAATAATTGTTGCAACATAGAAACAATCAACCCTTGGAGTATATACATGCTCACTTGTGGACTAAAACATTAAGAGGTGGAAAGATATTTCCTTTCTATCGTTGATGACTTCTCTAGAAGAGTGAGGGTGTTTGTATTAAAGGGCAAGCATGAAACAACACAAAGATTCAAGGCCTCGTGTTCTCAAGTGGGAAATGAAAAGGCAGTGAGAATCAAGTGCATAAGGATTGGCAATGGCTTGGAGCTTTATTCAGAAGACTTTGATGCCTTTGCGGAAGTAAGGGAATCAAGGTGCCTTACAATCTGCAGTAAAATAGTTTGGTGAATCGAACCCTTCTTGAAAGAGTAAGATGCCTACCCTTAGGCTCTAGTCTATCCAAGAGATTTTGGGGAGAGGTTCTTGCCGTAGCATGTTTTTAACTGATTTGATCTGATAAGGATCCGATAAGAATCTGATCTGATAAAAATTCAAAATAAAGAAAAAAAAAACAATTTAATATGATTAACATGATAAAAAATAATTAATATGATAACAATACTTAAATTAAATAAAATCACAATAATATGAATGACCTAAGATTTGATAACTATTGAATAATTTTAGAAAACAATATTTTTTATTAATTTATAAACGGATATTCATATAATCAGAATCCGACACAAAAAAATTTCATGTTGATCCAAAATCAAACACACCTCAATCCAAACTCATGTCAGATTATCGTGTCGCGTAGGTAATTGCAACACCTAATTATAACCATCTCTCAACTCCTACTTCTGAGTATTTTGAGCTGGATTATCTGTGTTGCCCTTATCAAACTGTGGTTTTGGTGCATTGTAGCTGCAAACTGTGATTGGCGTTGAAAGCCAAGAACTTAGTTGAGTGAAGAACATTTACAGCCATAGATATATTGATCCTACTTTAATCTGCAAAAATCTTCAAATAGTGGCCCAGAATTCTGGAGCACCATTGCAAAATGGTACGAACATTCACAGCATAAATCAAGTCATGGTCAGAGCTACAAGGTTTCAGCTTCACTGTTAGTAATCAGCTTAATAAGCTATGGCTTCTTCCCATATCAAAAGAACTAACCGTCGTGCTGTGTGGCAGTCGCGGCTCCTCTGTCAACAGGAATGCACTTCAAAACTAATGCAATAGGCATGCTCACAGCTCCCAGTAGAACGCTGAGTAGCCACAGTTGCCAGTTCAATGGTACGGTGCTAGCAAATGTGCCAAGAAATTCCACTATGATAACTTTGAACACTACTGTGGCCGTGATGATTCCTATGAATATCCAGTTTCCAAACATTCCCCGGAAGATGTTTATCATCTCAATGTCGCGGCTGTTGATTTCATTTAATACCTGAATGCATCGAAGAAGAAGGGCGTTAGAGAAACGCAGAATCTTTATTCGGTTGAATGTTGAAATAGAGAGACAGTAAGTAACCTGACAGAAGACCAAGGTGTTGAATATAAAGGTATTGACTACTGCAGTGGCATCAGAGCCATTGAGTCCTAATATTTGCTTCCCAACGAAATTGAAGACCAGCAGAATAGCCAACTGATAAATGCTCTGACCAAATATATTCCTCCACATGGTCCGGGTTATAAAACTATCATTTCTTCCTACGGGAGGCCTCTGCATCAGGCCGTCGTGTGGTGGTTCGGTGGCCATTGCAGGTGCACCTAAAGTGTCCATAATTAGGTTCACCCAAAGCAGCTGCACAGCCGTAAGGGGAGCAGATCCTGAAGAGAGCCAGAGGTTAACAATTTTATGCTGCAGGAACATGAAAATAACTGAGTGGTCGATTAATCGGAAGACGAAGACAAGGATGTAGAATGGAGAAAGGCAGAAGCAGATATGAAGTTTTGTTATGGATAAAATCCTTGAGTGCTAAATTAGTGTTATTGTATTGGATAGTAGCTATTTTAGGCATACATCTTGGCCAAAATAGCAGCCACGATTTGTGTTTTTTTTCATGTATATAAGGTATACAAATATCAGAGAATAAATCAAGCTTTTCAGCATTCATCAGAGTATTTCTCTTTCTCTTCAGCTATAGTGTGTTTTCTCTGTGTGCTAGGTGATCTCGCCGGCAACGTAGGCAGCGTTGTCTCTCCGGGAGGTTTCTAACAAGTGGCATCAGAGCCGGTTGCAAACCAGGGCTCAATTACGTCTGCATACTGATGGCTGAGAAGGCAAGGAACAGCAGTGGAGAGAATGTTGTAGTCCAACGAGTGATCCGTGAGGTGGGCGGCGGGTCTAGCTATCCCGCTCTCACCAAGACCAATTACTCCGATTGGGCGCTCTTGATGAAGGTGAAATTGAAGGCCAGGGCACTCTGGGATGCCGTGGACAAAGGCGGCGCCGATCAGCAAGAAGAGATGATGGCGCTCGATGCTCTGTGCAGTGTTGTTCTGCCTGAAATGGTGTCCACGATCGCCGAGAAGAAAACGGCGAAGGAGGCATGGGATACCATCGCAAAAATGCGGGTCGGGGATGATCGTGTGAAGAAGTCAGCCGTGGTACAACTCCGGCGGCAATTCGACTTGGCAACCTTCAACGACGGAGAAACAGTTGAAGACTATGCGCTGCGCCTTAGCGGCATGGTGGCGACTCTCGCCACGCTTGGAGAGGTGGTGGAAGAAACCAAAGTGGTGGAGAAGATAATCCGCAGCGTACCACAAAGATTCAAGCAGATCGTACTTGCAATCACAACTCTGCTTGATATATCAACTCTCACTGTGGCTGATATAACAGGGCGGCTGAAGGCAGCAGAAGATACATTCGAAGAGCCACCGTCGACGATGCAACACGATGGAAAATTGTACCTGACCGAAGAAGAGTGCCTGCACGACATAAGAATCGCGAGACAGAGAAACACCACACCAATGGGAGCGGCTCATCTCGGCGAGGGGGAGGCAGACGTGGGCAAGGTCGTGGACGCGGTGGCCCATCGTCCAAGCCTGGCGACGAATGCAGACGTTGTGGCAAGTTGGGCCACTGGGCCCGTGAGTGCAGATCGAAGCCCAAAAGAGAGCAGGCCTATGTTACGCAGGAACAAGTAGAAGCCTCACTTCTGTTTCTGAAATCTTCAACCTCACCACTCACGCCGCTGTCAACAGAACCCAGGAACACATTGTCGGCTGGGTCGACGGCACCAACTCAATCGGTGCAGGCCCCACTCTCGAATAGTTCACAGCTGCAGAAAGGTGGAACACGCAGCGATGGTGAAATTAAAGAAGAAGCAGCGCAAACAGACACCCAAATTCATTTGTACTAGGAGAAGGTATTTGCCCGTCTTGGAGAAGAAGATGAGAAGCGGGACACCAGCACATGGATTCTCGACACAGGGGCCACGAATCACATGTCTGAAGCCCAGGACGTGTTCGCAGATCTGGACACGACTGTACTGGGAACTGTCCGGTTCGGCGATGACTCGGTGGTGAAAATCAAAGGCCGCGGAACAGTTGTATTTGAGTGCAAAAATGGGGAGATTCGCTCATTATCCGGGGTCTATTTTATTCCCAAATTAACTACAAATATTGTGAGCATTGGGCAGCTAGACGAAGTTGGGTACAAAATTGATGTTGATACTGGGATAATGCGGATCCAGGAGCCCGGAGGGAAGCTGTTGGCGAAGGTGATGCGCGCAGAGAACCGACTATTTGTACTTCAATTAAAATTGGTACAACCAATTTGCCTAACTGTGCGGGAAGAGGAGGAGGCATGGAGATGGCACGAGCGCTTCGGCCACGTTAACATGGCTGCGCTGAGGAGGATGGCTCGGGAGGAAATGGTGTGAGGGCTGCCAAAAATCAGACACAGTGAGCGGATGTGCGAGGCATGCCAGGGCGGAAAACAGAGGCGCACACCATTTCCAAACCAAACAGAGCACCGAGCGCAGCTACTGCTTGAGCTAGTGCACGGTGATTTGTGTGGTCCTATTACGCCAGCAACACCGAGAGGTAACAAAAATTTTCTGTTATTAGTCGATGACTATAGTAGATATATGTGGGTAGCTGCAATTCCCTCAAAAGATCATGCAGTAGCTTCCATCAAAGAAATCAAGGCTCAAGCGGAAGGAGAATCTGGACAAAAATTCAGAGCACTCCGTACTAATCGGGGAGGTGAATTCACTTCGATCGAGTTCACAAAATACTGCGAGATGGAAGGAATTCATCGCCAACACACTGCGCCCTATAGTCCGCAGCAAAATAGCGTAGTCGAGCGCCGTAATGGCACAGTGGTGGCAGCAGCAAGAACCATGCTCAAAGCAAAAGGACTACCAGGATGGTTTTGGGGCGAAGTAGTATCCGCTGCTGTATACATTCTGAACAGATGCCCGATAAAAAGCGTGGATGGTATGACCCCATTCGAGGCATGGCATGGGAAGAAGCCGGCGGTGCACCATCTTAAGACATTTGGCTGCATTGTCTATGTCCGGAACACAACGCCGCACCTAAATAAATTAGAAGACAGAGGGCAGAAAATGATATTTGTTGGTTATGAGCTTGGAACAAAGGCATACCGCGCTTACGATCCAATCATGAAGCGTGTTCATGTGACGAGGGATGTGGTGTTCGACGAGTAAGCAAAATGGGACTGGGGTGAGAATAGTGACCATGGCGGTTCGGGCAGCAGCGATGATATGTTCACGGTGGAATATACCACTATGAAACAAACAGTTGGCTGAAGGAGGAGAAAATTTGGAATTGGGGTCGGAACTTGATTCATCATCTGGAGAAGATGATGAGAACCTAGACGCCGATCACGAAGATGATGCACCTCTCCGTTTCCGCAAGCTCAAAGACATTAGCGGGCCAGCATCACCACGTGGTTTTGCACCACGAGAACTGATTTCAGAAGAGCTGCAGGCAGTAAGCTCCGACGAACCCGTTTCATTTGCTGAAGCGAAAAGCCACCCAAGTTGGAGGAAAGCGATGATGGAGAAAATGAAGTCAATTGAAGAAAACAACACATGGAGCCTAGTCGACCTTCAACCCGATCGCCGAGCGATTGGGGTTAAATGGGTGTTCAAGGTGAAAAGGAACGAGCATGGCGTGGTGGACAAACACAAGGCGCGTCTCGTGGTGAAGGGATACGCGCAGTGGCATGGGATCGACTACGATGAAGTGTTCGCACCAGTGGCGCGGCTGGACTCGGTGCGCCTGCTCATTGCTCTTGCGGCGCACGAAGGCTGGGAGGTGCACCATATGGATGTCAAATCGGCATTTCTGAATGGCAATTTGCAGGACGAGGTGTATGTGGAGCAGTCGGCCGGTTTCATCATCACCGGAGAAGAGCACAAGGTGCTCAAACTACGGAAGGCACTGTACGGGCTGCATCAAGCACCGCGAGCCTGGAATGCAAAGCTGGACGGCACGCTAATGTCGCTCGGTTTCAGGAGGAGTCCAACAGAGCACGCCATTTATGTTAGAAGAAATGGAGGTATGCAGCTGGTAGTAGGAGTATATGTAGATGATTTAATAATTATTGGTGAAGATTGTGGTGACATCAAAAGATTCAAGAGGGAGATGGCAGCGGCATTTAAAATGAGCGACCTCGGCCTCCTTCACTACTACCTTGGAATTGAGGTGAAACAGAGCCCGAGTGGAATTTCTCTTAGTCAAGGAGCATATGCCATCAAAATACTAGAGATGAACAACATGACAGGCTGCAATTCCTGTCATGTACCCATGGAGGCACGACTAAAGTTGAGCAAATTTAGTACAAAGCCGAAGGTCGATGCAACTGCGTATCGGAGCATCGTCGGAAGCTTAAGGTACCTGGTTAACACTCATCCTGATCTCTCTTTCTCTGTTGGGTATGTTAGCCGATTTCTGGAAGAGCCACGTGAGGATCATCTTGCAGCTGCGAAGCACATTTTACGCTATGTGGTGGGTACCCAAAACTGGGGGTTGTGGTTTGGTAGAAAGGAAAAAGGGGAGGCTCACTTGACAGGGTTCAGCGACAGTGATTATGCTGGCAATGTCGATGCGAGGAAGAGCACGACAGGGGTGATCTTTTTCCTCAGCAGCAGCCCAATCACCTGGCAATCAATGAAGCAAAAAGTGGTGGCACAGTCTAGCTGCGAAGCATAGTACATGGCAGCTGCGAATGGTACTTGTCAGGCATTGTGGCTTGCTCGAGTGCTGGCCGAAGTGCAGGGAACAGCTCCATGCGTGCACAAGCTGAGAGTGGACAACAAGTCTGTTATTGCGTTGATTAAAAATCCAGCACTCCATGGACAAAGTAAACATATTGAAGTGAAGTATCACCTAGTTCGGGAGTCAGCAGAAAATGGTCTAATCGATGTGGAATATATCAAAAGTGAAGAACAACTGGGTGACATTTTGACAAAGCCTCTTGGCAGATTAAAATTTCACGAGCTGCACACCAAGATCGGACTGATAAATGTAGATAGTGAGCACAACAAGGATTAGGAGGAGATTGTTATGGATAAAATCCTTGAGTGCTAAATTAGTGTTATTGTATATGGGTAGTAGCTATTTTAGGCATACATCTTGGCCAAAATAGCAGCCACGATTTATGTTTTTCTTCATGTATATAAGGTAGACAAATATCAGAGAATAAATCAAGCTTTTCAGCATTCATCAGAGTATTTCTCTTTCTCTTCAGCTATAGTGTGTTTTCTCTTTCTCTCCCATATGTTATATGAGATCAAAATCTAACCATCAGATTTGAATCTGGACGGTTTAGATTCAATTTGAAAATGAAAAATTTTCGGTGCATTATGTAATAAAACTTGTTACATTATTTGGGTATAATAGTAATTTTGATACCCACAATTTTAATTACGTCAAACATGGTGCGCATATCCCAAAATTGAATTTTTCTCTCTCCATTAAATTTTCCATAAAACTTTAAATAATCATAACTCACTCAATTCAAATTATTTTTTCACGTATTATATATCAAATTAAAGATAATTTAATTATCTTTCAAACGAAATCCCTATTACATATATTCAAAATAATATATTCAAAATAAAATTAAATAATGTAATAGTTCAAACTAAATAATGTAACATAATACAGAAGATAATGTAATAATATATATAAAAGTATTGTTATCATTATTATGTTCTTAATGATACATCATCTATGGTACTATTCGTACATTATCTATCAGTTGAATGGTACATTATAGATTGTGTTGCGTATTTTCTTCTCAGCTCATATGGTCATTGGTACAAGTACATGATGTGTGCAGAATAATAGACAAATTAGAACATTATTTAAGTTAATGTTACATTATCTACGACAAATATGCTAAATTATTTGTTTACAATTTAAATATTATACAAAAACCTGGAGTCATATTTAAAAATAAAATAAAAATACGCTATAAGAGATAATGTAGTAGATAAAGAACAAATAACGTATCAACTTTCATATAAATAATGTAACATCTACATCGTTAAAAACTGCAATTCAAAGTGAAGGATGCAGCGAAAAACTTTCATGAATAACTGCTATTTACTTACTGTTGAGATTTTTAAAAACAAAATTTTGTTGAATAATGGAAGTAAAATTTCGGTTCAAGAAAAGCAGAGGTCAACAAATTACACACAAGTATCATCAAAGTCCAGAGCATGGCAACCAAGATTGAAGAGCATTTCTAACGTTGGAAGTTGAATATTCTTCCTTTTAATTAGTACAGAAAATTTGAAAAAAAAAATGAACATGGGCACTCACAGCAGAGTAAAAAAATATAGCAAAGCCAGCTTCTAAAGGTACGGCACCGCTGCCGGTGAGGAGGTAAATATGTTGAGGACGAATGTGTTGATTCTGAGAGTGAAGAGCAATGCACAGAGTAGAAAAGTTAGGATTAAAAATTACTACTACACCCTTACTAACTCATTAAAAAGGAAACATACAATAAAAATCCATATTTTAACAATCTAATCTGGGCCGCATAATCATCTAAATTGAAGGCTAGTATTTGGTCTCATATAACATTTGGGAGGTGAGTAACATATGATCACAACTCTCTCTCTCTCTCTCTCTCTATATATATATATATATATATATATATAGTGGGATATAATTTTTTCGGGGCCCCTAAAAATCGGGGGCCCTAGGCCGAAGCCCCTCAGGCCCACCTTGAGGGCCGGCCCTGACCTGAACCTGAAACGAAAGCTCATCTCCTTGGCAATCCATTTGCTCCTCCACCATCTCCTTCGCAGACTGAACCACTGCTTCGCTGCACTCCTTCAACCATATTTTTGCAGTGTTGCTATTTCTCCAATCTCTCTAGGTATCCCCTCCAACTCTTTTATATCCCAAAGATGAAGCTGCTGGAGGCATGGCAGTCCTTCTACTGTCCACTGTTTCCAATATTGAATGTGTAACAACGCCATGTATTTGAGCTTCGGGAATAGGCCTTCTTCTATTTCCCACATCCCACTTCCCAAGCATCCATTCCACAACTCGAGCTTCTCAAGATGGGGCAGAAAACCTATCTTTTCCAGCATCTCTTGTTTCCACTCAAAATTAGAATTCATCAGAAGAGTCAGATTCTTCTGATGTATATAATTAAACAATCTATATATGCCATGATTATTTCATATTATTGTTACTACATCTAAGTCACATTTTTAAATAATAAGTTAACTATTTTATTTTATTTTAAAAATATAATTTTGGTATAATTGAGCAACTTTAGTTCAGTGTTTCATGTTTGTAATGTATATATTCACATATATATAAATCATTATAAACTAATTATATAAGTTATGATTATTTTTTAAACTATCTGCTATATATACGTCACTTTTTTTAAATTAAGCTAACCATTTTATTTTATAAAAATAAATATTATAATAATTTAATTGCTTTAAAATTAATATAATATTTTCATTTGTGATGTATATATACATTTAGAGATGTGATCAGGTATTAAAATTAAAGTTTGTGTGAAATATAAATGAATCTCAATCATTGGATTAATAGCATTAATAGTTGAGATTAAAACATCAATAATTGAAAATTTAAGCATAATTTGCATTTGTACTTAGCATGATTTTTAAAGGAATTAAGCATGAAATCTTGAAAATATTTTAATCTCAACCATTGATTATTTTAGATGAATATTATAGATTCATTCCTATTTCACAAACTAACTTTTAACATGAGATTCACTCCCTATACATATATATCTATCTATATAGTTCATTAGATTTTAATATATTTTTTTAAATATATAGATAATGGAAAATAAAATAAACATATATAATTAAAGGAAACTCTTAAGTTGCAACTTGCATGTACAATCAGTCAATATAAAAATATTAATTTTAATTATTAAATTTCAATAGTTTTTTTAAAATGTAAAGATATTGAAAAGTAAGATAAAAATATATTATTAGCACAAACACTTGTAACTATTCAATAAACATATATTAATGTAGATATATATACCCACTATTACAACTTTTGAATATTCATGTATAATTTTCAATAAACAAATATTAATGTATATACACACACATTGATAACACAGGTTGTTTGTATTAGATATTTATGATATTTGTATTTTATCTTTTACAATTTTATGATTACACAGGTTGCACTTGATAACACATGTTTGTATTTTATCATAAGAATTCTTGCATTTTATTGAAAAATTAAATTATGTATACATAAATGAGCTCGAACCAAGCCCAAATTTGAGCTTACGAACTCGAGCTTATGAACTTGAATCGAGCTCAAAATTGAGCTAACGAGCTCGAATCGAGCTTAAACTTGAACTTACGAGTTCGAACTCGAGCTCACAACTAGATCGATAAGGGCTTTGGCAAATCGAGCTCGAGTCAACCTCGAGCCAAACTCGAACATATATAATCGAGGCTCCAAAACTCAAATATTTTTTGAGCTTGAGTCGAGCTCGAACATGGTCAAAATTACACGAACCGAGCTCGAGCAGCTCACTACTTGGCTCGGCTCGGTTCGATTACATCCCTAACTACAACAGACACCCTTCAATATTAATTGAGTAGAGCTCAAACTACTAGAGTAGTTGTCGAGTTCGAATCCAAGTCAAGCGTGGATTCGAGCTAGGTTCACAACGCTTATTCAATGTTAATATAATTTAAATTTTTATCCCAAAGTTTGTTATTGATGATAAACAATATAAATATTTTATTAAAATTAAATGATTGAGCTCGAGCCTCAAATTTTTTTGTGGAGCTTGAGCTTGGCCATAAACGGCTCGTGATCACCCATAATTATTTATCCTTTAAATGTCAGTATGTGGAATAACCCTTGCCCCAAGCGATGACAAATATCAAAATAAATGTACAAATCTTCCTACCTTTCTGTTAAACATTAACGTGTTGTCTACACAGTAACGTGTTGACCAAGATTCATGCACTTATACATTCATGCATTTAAGTGCTAAATACATTCATATATCTACATTTACCTAAGTACATTTACATGACTCTTGAAATAATTCATGTAACTATATAAGAAGGTGTAATCTGCATCATTTGTAATGTAATCCAAGATAGAAAATTTATCAATTCAGATATTGAAATATCAATAGAATCAATTACATTCTCTCCAAATATGGTGCTCCAGCATTCCTCCAGAATAACCAAAACCAACACTTTCAAAGTTAGATCATCCCAAAAAAATAAGTAAACGATATTAAATAAATATACATTTGTTTCAGTTAAAAAGAAAAAACAATAATGGGGGGGGGGGGGGACTAGTCTGCACACGGACTGCTAAATCTAAAAAAAAAAAATCTGTTTTCTCCAATAGTAGTAAGAAGTACATAGGAATATAGACAATAATAGACTTAAATTCATGAAAAATCATAGAGTTTATTTAACTGTGAAGTTGGGACCTACCAAGTACTTAAGTTGTGGGTTCCCTTCAACCTCAACCTGAAACGACAACTCATCTCCTTGATATTCCATTTGCTCCTCCACCATCTCCTTCGCAGACTCAACCACTGCTTCGCTGCACCATATCAGACTTATTTTTTGCAGTGTTGGTATTTCTCCAATCTCTCTAGGTATCCCCTCCAACTCTATTATATTCGAAAGACGAAGCTGCAGGAGGCATTGCAGTCCTACCGTCCACCATTTCCAATATCGAATGCCGAACAACCCCAAGTATTTGAGCTTGGGGAATCGGCCTTCTTCTATTTCCCACATCCCACTTCCCAAGCATCCAGACCACAACTGAAGCTTCTCAAGATGGGGCAGAGAACCTATCTTTTCCAGCATCTCTTTCCACTCAAACTCCTTGTTCATCATAAGATTCAGATTCTTGAGGGAGTTTGGAAAGCTAAGCTTCTGCAGATTATAAGGAGATCCTCCAGAAAAATTTAAACAACTGATAAAGAGGGATTCTAGTTTAGAAAGATACTGAATATTGCTAACACCATACCAATCATCATAGAAGCTACTACTACGCTCAGGCTGTACAAAATATTCTATTTTCAAATTCTTTAGATTTGAAATTCTTTTCACCACCTCTTTGCTGCACTTGAAAATATTTACTCCCTTGAGGACTTGAAGATTCTCCATGATAACTACATTCTCATCCATGTCGCTCGGAGGATCTGGGAGATTCACCGGGGACCACTCATTAGTGAACTCAATATGCCTAAACTGACGCATTTTCCAAATCCCGACAGGCACATGAGTAGTATACTCGGAGTATGATTCACTAGAAACAATAATTGTATGCAGATTCCAAAAGAGATGGAGTGAAGAGAAGATTGTGGACATGCTAATGCTATCAACTTTAACAGCAAGATGCCGCAAGTTAACAAGTTGAACCACAGAGGGATTCACGTATTCACTAAATTTGGGTGCATGAAATGTTCTCACCAATCCAGAATTTCGGTATCGTGGGACTTTCCCATTTTCACAAATAACAGAACGAGCATGTGGCACAGATTGCAAGCCCTCCAGTACTTTCTTCTCTGAAGTGTTGCTCGGTATAACAATCCGCCGACATTGTCTGTTTATGCTTGTCTGTAAAACCCATATTTCTCACCTTCCTTCAAGCATAAGTCCCTAAACAGATCATGGATTTTGCATCTCTTTATCTTTCCTGTACAACCAAATTTATGAATCATAATGAGATTTCTATCAACCAAGTTCTTCAAGAATCCCATTGCAATCGTTTCCAAGGTTCTGTCATCGACTGGTTTAATAAATCCTTCAGAAACCCAGAGCTTGATGATTGTGGAGACTCTGATTTCATCGTCTTTATAAAAAGCATGGCTTTAAATAGAGTGGCAAATGATTATAGCTCAATTTCAACAATCTCAAGCAATGCTCCTCATTCTCCAAATTCACAATGGAAGCTAAGTTGTTGCTCACTGATTCCCAACTTCCATAAGTGAGTTCCCTTTTTCTCAAAATGCCTCCCACCACAACAACTGACAATGGAAGGCCTCTGCAGTTCTCCACAATCTTCTTTCCAATTTCCATCAACTCAGGAGGGCAGCTTTCCTCTCCAAACACGGTTTTTGAGAATAGTTCCCAGCTGTGATCTTCATCTAGAAACTCCATTTGAATGCTATGATTCTTGTTCAATTCAGACCCCAACTCTGATAGCCTCGTCGTCACTAATATCCGACTGCCATTCTTATTATCAGGAAAGTAACGCTGTATTTCGTTCCATGCATTAATGCTCCACATGTCATCCATCACAATTAAATACTTCTACCAAATAAAAATTGGCGTGACATCAATCCTACTTCATCTTCACTCCTCGCCCTCACTTCTTCTAGTTTTTGTTTAGTAACTTGAACAAGAACTTCATTAAGAAGCCCTCTCGTGTTGTGTTTTTGAGAAACAGTTATCCAAGCACAAACATCAAAATGATTCTGAATATATCTGCTTTCATAAATATTTCGAGCCAGAGTAGTCTTACCTAAGCCACCCATTCCCACGATTGGGATGATTTGGCGGTCCCGTCGGTCTTGGGTGAGCTTGTCCAAGAGGCCAATTAAGACAGCATCAGAGCACACCATTGAGCGGATGCAGAGACATCCTCATGAGCACGGACAGCCACAACCATATTGTTTGAAACCTTCTCCGCGGCCATTTGGTTGATCAAATCCATTTCTTCTATCACTCTCTCTAGATCTTGATAGAACTTGAGGCTTTTGGTTTGTTCATCGTCTGCATCTTCTTGTTTCTTGGAAGCTCTGATTTCGGTAACAGCTGAGCTGGATTCGATAACATCTTCAGCTTTATTAGCCGCATCAACAATACGCATCTCCAACGGATCATCTTCGGATTCACAGTCTTCCAGATATTCCAGCAAGGAGGTAAGGATTTGAGTGAGAGAATGAAGGTGTTGGGCTTGGATAGAAATTGGAGGGGAATGATGTAGTTGGATATCATGCAAGATGTTCATCAGAGAAACCAAGGCTGCATAGGCCACGACCATGATAAGAGTGTGTGAGAATTTGGGAGATGGAATCTGGTTGGAATGTGTAAATATTCGGAAATATAAATAATAAGATGCACTTTCTAATGTGCTTTCTAATGATAAGGCTGCATAGGCCACGGCCAAGAAGATGCAATGCACTTTCTAATGTGCTTCTAGCCCACTTGTAATTAATATATTTGTAATAATACTCCATTATCAAA
The DNA here is from genome assembly GCA_026898455.1 of Plectranthus barbatus. Lineage (NCBI taxonomy): Eukaryota > Viridiplantae > Streptophyta > Magnoliopsida > Lamiales > Lamiaceae > Plectranthus > Plectranthus barbatus. The sequence goes on along the minus strand of JAPKLW010002812.1, from coordinate 32,633 downwards.
ATAATAATATTTTATTTGATATCTTTTAATAATTTTTATTTGTCATGGTTTTAATTCATTTTATAAGTTACATCCCATTCAATTGCGATATGTAAGTAATTGATTATTATTTTCAAATTATTATAATTTAATTAATAATTATTTTTATAGTAACAATTATTAAAACAAATAAAAATGATATTAAAATAATAAAGTTTCTCGGAGATATATAGGTTTGTGAATTTAAATATCACTTTACTATTAAAAATACAAACTTTTTTCTTTTTTTCATAAAGTAATTTTTTTTCATCATAGGATTTGATCCACTTGACAAAGTTCGAGATTTGGGGTCTGTGAAGATATTGAATCTTATTAATCTCACCCCTCAAATAGGGTTTGCAATGTACATATATATAGGAAACTAAGTAAATCTAAGCTAGAAAGATATGCTATATCTAAAAGATATACAACAGATATACAATGAATTATTGAATATATCTAACACCCCCCCGCAAGCTAAGCGTCCGGCGAAGATGAGACGCGTAGCTTGTACCTAAATTTCTCGAATAATTGGCGTCCAAGGCTTTTGGTGAAGACATCCGCCACTTGTGACTCAGAAGGAACAAAGTCGGTAGTTAAACATTTTGAATCAACCAATTCATGAACGAAGTGATAATCGATATCAATATGTTTAGAGCGCTTGTTCGAGACTGGATTTTGAGTCAGAAAAATCGAGCTTGAATTGTCCGAGAGCAATTTGGGGATGGACCGCGGCAGCATATGAAGTTCTCGAAGAAGATTTGTTATCCAGACGATTTCTGTAGATGTGTTTGCTATCGCACGATACTCGGATTCGCAGCTGGAGCGTGAAACTGTTGGTTGTTTCTTGGCACTCCAAGAAACAAGATTAGGACCCAGAAAAATCGCATAACCATAGGTTGAACGTCGAGTGTCCGGGCACCTTGCCCAGTCAGCATCGGAATAAGCGAGGAGATGAAGAGAGCCGCGAGAGAAGACCAAACCGTGTGAGATAGTGCCTTTGATATAACGCAGAATCCTTTTAACTGCTTGAAAATGATCAACGGTGGGGCACTATTGAAATTGACAAACTGTGTTCACAGAATAAGCTATGTCCGGTCGTGTGATCGTCAAGTACTGCAGAGCACCCACGAGAGAGCGATATAATGTGGGATCATCAAATGGATCCCTGTCCTTGGTGAACGTCGCACCAGGTTGGAGAGGCGTCGACACAGGTTTTGCATTGAGGAGTTCTGCACGCTTTAATATGTTGTGAGCATACTTCGTCTGACATAAGAATAAACCATCGGAGGGATAGGAGACCTCTAGGCCGAGAAAATACCCAAGTCGACCGAGATCCTTGGTGGCAAATTCACCATTTAGGCGACGAAGAAGAGGAGCAATAGCATCGGAGTTGTTACCCGTGATAATAATATCATCTATGTACACCAATAAGTAGATGAGAACTGAGTCGCGTCTGAGAATAAATAGGGAAATGTCCGACGCACTGCAGAGAAATCCAAGAGATAAAAGAAAGGTTCGGAACCTTTGATACCAGGCAAGAGGAGATTGCCGAAGACCAGATATAGCTTTCTTTAGAGAACACACATAGTCCGGATGTTTTGAATCTGCAAAACCAGGAGGTTGTTCCATGTAAACGGTAGTGGTTAGATTTCCATTTAAGAAAGCATTTTTAACATCCAATTGATGCAAAGACCAAGAATGCATGACCGCAATAGATAAGATAATTCGAACAGTAGAAGCCTTGACGACAGGGCTGAACGTGTGACTAAAATCAAATCCAGGAAGCTGACTAAACCCTTGAGCGACTAGGCGAGCCTTGTATCGATCGACCCAGCCATCGGCCAAGAACTTGGTTCGATAGACCCATTTCGATCCGATAATATTGGCATGTTGAGGACGTGGCACAAGAACCCACGTCTTATTCGCATGCAACGCCTCCAATTCTTCATGCATGGCTTGATTCCAAACTGGTATTTTCAAAGCAGACTTTATACCACGAGGTTCAGATAGAGACATAAGTAATATCAATGGGATACCGAGTCTTGAAAATACCGGATTGGGCCCGTGTCTGCATGCGATGTGTTCGGCCAGCAATTTGTGGAACCGGTGGAGCGACGACGGGAGCCAGAATGGGAGGTTGAATTATGGGTGGTTCAGGAGGCGGGTGGGTAGGTGGTTCGACATGTATCGGTGGAGGAGGGTCAACACTAGGACACAGACGACAGGGAGGAGATTTAGGGTTAGGGTTTTGTGGTGTCGAGTGGGAAGATGCCGAGGTAGGACTGAGAAAATCAAAGATGGATAAGGAGGAAGGCGAAGTGGCAGGGCCAGGCGAGGCAAAAGGGAAGAGAAATTCGTCAAAACGGGCATGCCGAGTGATATAAATTCTCGATGTGTTTGGGTCCAGGCAACGGAAGCCTTTATGAGAGGGACTATAACCTAAAAAGATGCATGGGATACTACGTGGCTGGAACTTATGTTGGGCATAGTCTCGGAGGCAAGGATAGACTCTACACCCAAAGGGGTGGAAGGAGGTAAAAGACGGAGGCCGAGAGAAGACAAGTTCATAAGGTGAAAGTTGATTTAACACGGGCGTGGGAAGGCAATTTATGATGTAAACGGCTGTGCTGAAAGCTTCAACCCAGTAGGACAGGGGAGTGGACGAGTGAAAAAGTAGGGTTAGACCTATTTTGGTTATATGGCGATGCTTACGCTCAGCGCGGCCGTTTTGGGCAGGGGTGTAAGGGCAGGACTTTAAGTGATGGATGCCGGATTTGGAGAAGATGGATTGGAGTCTGGAGTTTGTAAATTTCGTTCCCCCGTCGCTCTAAAATTGCTTGATCTTGCAAGAAAACTGATTTTCAACCAAAGCTTGAAAGTGAGAGAATATATCACAAAAATCAGACTTTGCATGCATAGGATAGAACCAAGAAAACCGGGAATGATCATCAATAAAAACCACATAATATCGAAAACCAGAAAATGAAGCAACAGGAGCTGGACCCCATAAATCACAGTGAATTAAATCCAACAAATGTGAAGCACGTTTATTTGAATTAGGAAAAACCAAATGATTGTTTTTTCGCAGTTTGACAAGCATTGCAAAGAGCAGGGTTTGAAAAAGAAGAAACTGAGACAAAATTCAATTTAGCTAATAAATGTATGATTGCTTGTGCCGGATGCCCAAGGCGTGAATGCCACAGCTCGAAGGAGGCGTGTGGCGGCTTGGTCGAAGGAGCAGCGGTGAGAGCGAGGGGCTTGGAATCCAGCACATACAAGTCATTTGTGCGGCTACCTGTGGTGATTAGTTGCCCGGTGTCCCGATGCTAAACACGAAATCCAGAGTAGTAAATATAACAGATACAGGATTATCACGACATAGTTTGCTCACAGAAAGTAAGTTCTTGGTGATGCCAGGCACAACAAGGATATTAGATAAACGAACATCACGAGATAAATAAGAAGAACCAGTGTGAGTAATAGATAAGCGAGCACCATTACCAACAGTCACTTTGTCGGTACCCGAATACTCAGAGACCTCATCCAGATGGGAAGAGTCGGCAGTAATATGAGCAGAAGCACTGGTGTCGACATACCAATCAGATACAGCCGGTTGGGAAAGCGAGCAGCTATTGGCAAAAGTATCCGCAAGGTTAGCCGTGGGAGGGGGACGAGAAGACCTGTCATAAGAACGATCAAATCGGTGAGGACAATCAAAGGCATCATGTGTTGTTTCCCTGCAAAAATAACACCAAGGACGTCGTTGCTTGTTGTTAGAACGATGTTTGTTGCGATTGTTCTGGGATTTGCCGCGGGATCCGGATTGCTGCGAGTCCCGATTTGATTGCGAAGCAGCGAAGGCGACGGTAGATGCGGGACTGGCATCGGTGGACTTCATGAATAGCTCGTGGCTGATAGCGCGAGCAAGAATAGTGTCAAAGTCTGAAAGTGGCTCCATAGCAAGTTGAGCGGTGGTGAATGAAGTAAACGCCTGTCCCAAGCCTCGTAAAAACCAGTGTGATTTATCCGATGCATCAATGGTGCATCCAATAGCCGCAAGTTGATCACATAGGTGTTTGTATCGCTGCCCGTACGCGGCAACAGAGCTGTCACCACGCTTAAGAGAGAGTAAGTCATCCTTGAGACTCAACTCTCGCGCCTTGGAGGCGTGACTGTAGGCACGAGATAGGGCGGTCCATACATCAAACGAGGATTGGCAGTCGATGATCGTGGCCATGGATTCCTCGGTAAGAGTTGACACCAAGAATAATTTGATAAGCTGATCTTGAGAATACCACTTTGCAAACTCCGAATTAGGCGACAAACGGCCAGCAGAGTCGGCAATATCTCGAGCAGGAGCTGGGCGCAAACCGTCGACATACGGAAGGAAGTGTTGGGTGATAAGAAGAGGCTCGATTTGTGCATGCCATATCAAATAATTTGCAGAGGTGAGTTTAATATTCACCATATGGATCATCGTCGACAGATGGAGGGTGGGAAGATCAGCGACAGGAGCAGCCATGGCGTCGTTGGCGTGAAGACGGCGAACGGACGAAAAAATAGACTAGGGTTTAGTCAGGTGTGGCTGATACCATGTGAAGATATTGAATCTTATTAATCTCACCCCTCAAATAGGGTTTGCAATGTACATATATATAGGAAACTAAGTAAATCTAAGCTAGAAAGATATGCTATATCTAAAAGATATACAACAAATATACAATGAATTATTGAATATATCTAACAGGGTCGATCATGGAGATTACTTTTTTCTTTAACTTGTCCCTTTTGTATTATAATATAAAGAAATTCGATGGTTCATGATTATTTGAATTAAATAAGACATATAATATTTAAATTTGTTCATTATTTTAATTGTAGGTCTTGCTTTCTATACATGATCATAAAAATAGATGTTGATCCATGGGGGCGCTTTTGTGCACAATATCAAACACAAGTGGTGATGTTATAGTTAGGGGGTATAAGCACCTAGAATGCACATGAATTAAATTGTTCATAAATTATTCGGATCATAAATTGATAAAAACTTGTTCGAAATTTTTTATAAATAACTTTTTTATTAAATGAATTAAATTTCAACTTTATAGCATTCGATTAGTGTGCGAAATTGTTAGCTAAAATTAGTAATAAATATATAATATTAATTAATTTTATAAAAGTATTATTTCATGATTTAAGTGTACTTAAAATGATAAATCTTTAAAGTAATGAGAAGAAAAATTGAATGTGACCATCAATATGATATTAATTTGTAATAAATTTTTTTTCTCTCGAAATAATAATGAACATTTAAATATATTCTAAATTTAGAAAGTTCGGTTAACCTAACCAAGGTTACGTTAATCAGTTTGAAGGTGATAGCTTTCCGCACAGTTGTATATATAAAAAGATGAGTGGGCAAAATTAATTTTTCTGTGATGCTTCTTTTAATTTGTGCTGTTGATTTTTAAGGGAGGAAGAAAAGAGTGTGGGGTAAGGGGAGGGAAAATTCTTTGTTTGATGTGTGTAAAAATGGGTGCTTTTGGGGTTTGCTTTTTCTTTTTCTTTTGCTTTTGGGTTTGGTTTTCTTTTCTATCGCTGCTTGTGGTGGGAGCAGAAGTAGGTAGAGACAATAGTTTAAGAAAAAGTAAAAACAAAACCAAAATGGGTGAGTATTTCAAAAATGTCACAATTAGTTTACAAAATGAACTATGCAAATCACAGACTTTGATTTTTTCAATTGATATATTAGTTTAAATGTAGTATGCTTAACTTGCATGTTTCGATCTTGATTCCTTTTTAGCCAGCGCATGCTGAATAGTAAAATGTGAAAAGAAATATAATAGCTTAAATAAGTTCATGAGATTTGAATTTTACATGTTAAAATAAACTTTAAATTCATGTAGATTAACTTTAAAATATTGTACCCGTTGAAACTTTAAATTCATGGTCGGACCATGGACCTCGGCCATCAGCTCCGTCCAAGGCCTTTCACCGCGGTTGGAGCCACAGCTCCCTCTTACATGTGGAAGGAATGGCTAAGGAAGGAAAGTACCTGGGCTTTCCCACAGTTATCCCCCGAAAGAAAAAAAAAAGATCTTGTGTTGATATCATTGACAAAGTTCAAACGAAGATGAAAGGGTGGATTGGAAAAACTCTGTCCCAAGCAGGAAAAGAAATTCTCATCAAGTCTGTTGTGCAAGCTATTCCAAGCTACCTGATGGGTTGTTTCCTTATCCCAAAAACGGGGTATGTAGAGAAATTGAAAAGGAAGCTGCACGATTCTTCTGGTCCTCCACAAATGAAGAAAAAAAATACATTGGGCTTCATGGGACCGACTTGTGCGTTCAAAGGCCGAAGGGGGTTTGGGATTTCGTAATCTGCATTGTTTCAATCTGGCTTTGGTGGCAAAGCAGGTGTGGCGCCTTATGCAGGACCCTCACTCCTTAACTGCGAAGATTTTTAAGGAAAAATATTTCCCCAACAAGGACATTCTTGAAGCTTCACTTGGATATCGCCCTAGTCAAAGTTTGGAGAAGCCTTCACAAAGCAATTGCCATCATCAAAGAAGGAATAGGATGGAGAGGGAGAAAATCATCATTGGAAAAGATAAATGGATTGGTAGCGTAGACATTCGAGCTCCGGATGAAATCAAAGATCAGAGAATTCTCAACAATAAAGTCAGCTCCCTGCTTCTCCTTGGTCTTGGAATAAAGATTTGATTAAGAAAATGTTTAACGAGAGAGACTCTGGAGAAATTCTGGCTATCCCTATGGGACTTACTCAGCATGAAGACCTGATTATTTGGAGACACTCGAAGACTGGACAGTTCTCTGTTAAGTCGGCATACTATGTGGCAATGAAGCTTTTTGAAAACACCTTCTATCAGAGGGCCTCACCAAGTGTTTTTCCTAGTGGATGGAAGCAAATTTGGCACATGAAAATCCATCCAAAAATCCGACTTTTTGCTTGGAAAGTTTGCTCGCAGGCCCTCTCTACTAAGGACAACTTGAGAAACAGAAGAGTCTTAATTGATCCAATCTGTGCATCGATATTTAAGAAACATGTTTCTGATTATATTCAATAGTTTAAGCCAAAATAGACAGAATAGGTGATTTTATGCACTCAAACAGAGGAGCAAAACACACACACACACAAAAAAAAAGGCATATATATCTGTTCCTGCAATGCCCATAGCAAGTCCAATGTCTGCATCCCCAGTAACTGCAACAACCTCTCCAAGCTCATCTCTTAATGAATTCTGATAAAATTTTCCCACTCAAAGCCAGGTTTCATAGATCTCACACTAACTGAAATACAATGATCACATACGGCATATGGATTTAAAATTACATAATTCTTTTCTCAAAGTTGTGAATTGATTAAATTATTATTATAATTCTTTATCCTGAAATAAAAACTCCATATGCTGGAACCTGATTGTACTACAATGGACAGAATAACAATATCTCCAACAACCAACTCAAATATGGAAACCTTCTGTCTAATACCAAAATCTTCTTCTTCTTCTTCTCCTTAATTATCCAACTCTTTGAACTGTAATGATTGCTTATAATCACTGACTGCAGTAACCATGACCACCAGAAAAATGCTAAGGAGAATACCCAAACCATCATACGTACCCTTAGGCCACCCTTCAGTGGCAAGTCATACTATAATAGACACCACTGCGCAAACAATCAGTATGATAAGTGTAAGGTCATGAAAAGCATCCCATACAAAAACCTTTAGGCGGTTTCTCAGTCATATACGCTGGCACATCATTCGAGTTCACTCCTTTTTCCAGTGATACATTTAATCTATCAGCAAGTCCTTAAGTTTGGTTAAGGTCTTAATGTCATAAGAAGCAACAAGAGATGCGAGTTTATCCCATTTAGAATATCCTTTTCTATATCTTCTTCTAGTGGATCAGATGAAGGCCTAGCTATTAATTTGTGCGCCTACAGTGAAAGAAAAAGACATCACCAAACTAGAGCAATATTTCGATTCATAACCAAGTCTAGCGTATTACAAACTGACACAAACCTGTTGACTTTTGTGGCAATTTCCCCATCCCACATCGGTGATGGAAGGAAATTGGCCTTGGGCCAATATTATAAATAGGGCCCTCCTCTCCCTTTGTAAATCATCCCACAACTAAAACATAATACTTGTATTGACGAGTATAAGTTGTATTCTCTTCTTTCTCCATTAGTAAAATATTTTGGTAGTGTCCGAGGACGTAGGCATAATTTGTGCTGAACCTCGTTAAATTCTGGTGTTCTTTATTTCCTTCATTTATATTCCTCAATTAATGTTTATTGTTTTATTATCGCTTCCGCAACAATTGGTATCAAGAGCTAGGATTATTCTGAGTATGCTCTGTGGTTGCAGTGTTAACTGATCCTCCACATCAGAAAAGATTTCCTTGTTTTTTTTATCTTGGGTTTATTGAGGGATATATTTTTTTGTTACCAAAAAATGGAGGAAAGCTCAAGCTCAAAGGGATTATCTTCGATTTTTTCGAGGACAGCTATTACAAGTACGAAGATAGCGGTGGAGACCTTTGATGGCACCGGGCATTTTGGTATGTGGCAAAGTGAAGTTCAAGATACGCTATTCCAGCAAGGTCTTGACATTGCCATTGAGGAAGAGAAGCCAGAAGATATGGAGGAGAAAGAATGGAAGACGATCAATCGGTTAGCATGTGGTACAATTCGGTCGTGCCTATCAAGGGAACAGAAGTATGCATTTTGCAAAGAGACTTCTGCCTATAAGTTATGGACTGGGCTCGAGGAGAAGTTTTTGAAGAAGAATAGTCAGAATAAACTTCACCTGAAGAAAAGACTATTCCGATTCACTTACGTATCGGGTACCACGATGAATGATCATATCACCAGTTTTAATCAGCTGGTCACCGATTTGATGAATATGGATGAGGTGTTCAAAGATGAAGACCTCGCATTGATGTTGTTGGGATCACTTCCCGATGAATTTGAGAATCTCGAAACTACTCTACTGCACGGGAAGGCTGAAGTGTCTCTAAAAGAAGTGTGCTCTGCCTTGTATAGCTACGAGCTAAGGAAGAAGGATAAAAGAGGGAGCACGAAGGGAGATGCTGAAGTGTTGGCAGTAAGAGGACGTTCACAGAAGAAAATTAAAAACTTGTCCAGACCAGGCAAAGACGAATGCGCCTTTTGTCGAGAAAAAGGGCATTGGAAGAAAGATTGTCCCAAGTTGAAAAATAGAGACAAAGGAAAGGCCGTAGCAGAGTCAAATGTGGCTAAGTATGATGATGAAGATTCTGATTTCTCACTTGCTTCATCATCATCTACCGCTTCTGAAGTATGGATGTTGGATTCGGCCTGCAGCTATCACATGTGTCCTCATCGCAATTGGTTTAGCGATATGGAGGAATTGAAAGGAGGAGTTGTCTACACGGCGGATAATACTCCACTCACCACATTTGGGATTGGTTCCATTCGTCTCCGTAATGAGGATGGATCAATCATTACCTTAACAGGTGTTCGGTACGTGCCGGATTTGATGAAGAATCTTATTTCAGTAGGAACCTTGGAATCAAAAGGGTTCGAAATAAGAAGCAAAGATGGTGTGATGGAAGTCATATCTGGCGTACGCGTGGTGATGAAGGGTGTCCGGAAGAACAACAACCTCTACCACTACTCTGGCAGAACTGTAGTGGGTGAAGCTGCAGTGGCCTCCACCAACGATCAAGTGGCAGAAGCAACGAGGCTATGGCATATGCGTTTGGGTCACGCCGGTGAAAAATCCTTGAATCTGCTTGTAAAGCAAGGATTATTGAAGGGACTTCGGACCTGCAAGTTGGATTTCTGTGAACATTGTGTGAAGGGGAAGCAGACAAGAGTGAAATTTGGAACATCAATCCATAACACGAAGGGAATTTTGGATTATGTTCACTCTGATGTGTGGGGTCCCTCAAAGACGAGTTCTTTAGGAGGGAAACACTACTATGTCACTTTTGTTGATGACTTTTCGCGTCGAGTCTGGGTGTATACGATGAAGACAAAAGATGAAGTGTTGGGAGTTTTCCTCACTTGGAAGAAGATGGTGGAGACTCAGACAGGCAGAAGGATCAAACGTCTCCGAACGGATAATGGCGGAGAGTACAGAAGTGATCCTTTCATGAAGGTCTGTCAAGAAGAAGGAATTGTGAGGCACTTCACTGTCAGGAATACACCACAGCAGAATGGGGTGGCAGAAAGGATGAATCGAACTCTACTGGAAAGAGTTCGCTGTATGTTGTCCAATGCTGGGTTGGGCAGACAGTTTTGGGCTGAGGCTGTTACATACGCAAGCCATCTCATCAATCGTTTGCCATCAACTGCTCTGAATGGAAAAACACCTTTGGAGGTGTGGTTCGGGAAGCCTGCTATGGATTATGACTCTTTACATGTGTTTGGTTCCACTGCATACTACCATGTAAAGGAGTCGAAGTTGGATCCGAGAGCAAAGAAAGCTTTGTTCATGGGGATCACCTCTGGAGTAAAAGGCTATCGTCTATGGTGTCCAGAGTCGAAGAAAATAATCTTTAGCAGAGACGTCACCTTTGATGAATCTACCATGTTGAGAAAGGTGGACGTGGAGCAAGTTGATGAGACTCCTAAGAAGGTGGAGTTTGAAAGAATTATTGTCCCAGAAGATGACAAAGTTGTCAATGATTCTCCTATGGTAGAAGGAGAAGAAATAGTGGTTGAGGATCAAGAGCTTCATCAGCAACATGAGTCAATTGCATTGCACAGACCAAGAAGGACCATTAGGAAGCCTACTCGCTTTGATGATATGGTTGCGTGTGCGTCTTTGATTGTAGCTGGTGATGTTCCTACAACTTACAATGAAGCTGTCACTTGTTGTGACGACAATCAAGTCCAAGTCGAAGCAGTGATGGGACTTGATAAACGTTTTGAAAAATTGAAGGTAGCGCCTCAGGTGCATTTGGAGGTACTACCAATATTGCAGGAGAAAAGAGATTGTTTGGTTGGATTTGAGAAATTGCCAAGGTGGAGATTTGTTGACTTTTGTGGCAATTTCCCCATCCCACATCGGTGATGGAAGGAAATTGGCCTTGGGCCAATATTATAAATAGGGTCCTCCTCTCCCTTTGTAAATCATCCCACAACTAAAACATAATACTTGTATTGACGAGTATAAGTTGTATTCTCTTCTTTCTCCATTAGTAAAATATTTTGGTAGTGTCCGAGGACGTAGGCATAATTTGTGCCGAACCTCGTTAAATTCTGGTGTTCTTTATTTTCTTCATTTATATTCCTCAATTTATGTTTATTGTTTTATTATCGCTTCCGCAACAAAACCATCACGGATAGAAGCATACCGTTAAGAAACCTGAGGGCTGCTGTTAAAGTAAGGAAAGAAATACGAATCCTGTGGCTGGTAGATAAATGAAGAAAAGTAGCATTATCATATACAAAGGCAATTATGATGATGCAATCAGTAGGGAAATTCATATAAAATCAAGACACTTGGACCATAATCATAATATTAGAACAGCTTCTAGAACCACTTCCAAGTCAATCAAACTCATAACTACAAAAAGGAAAGAATATAAAAATGTAAAAGTTTCCTATTCAAAGCTGGGTTTTATATATTTTACACCAAGTGAAATACAATGATGACTTAGGCCATATGGATATTGGCAAATATGATGCTACTCTTGGTGGTGGTAATGTCTTCAACGTTAAGGCGAGATATTTTTGTAAGTTCCTACACAGTTATCACTATGTTTGTACGTTCTCCTACAAGATGCCAATTAAGTGTAGCCAGACAGGCATTGGGTAGGGTGGACTTCCCGGGCCTACAAAGTTGTAAATAATTAGTTTTGTGTAGACCCTCCCTTAAACATTTCCTAAAGAAATTATAGTTAGCTGCCATGGGTCAATTCTACAAGAACTTCATAATTGAGAAAACAAACTACAGTTCCCATTCATTCAAAAGCCGCTCGAACCAGCCCCCAACTACCCCTCTGTCCTAATTCAACAATTTTCACAGAAATTGTTATATTCTCCACCCTCATTCAAAAATTTTCTTTGTGGAAATAAATACAATTTCTAAAGTCAAGCAGTTGAAAATCATAACTGTTTACACCCCTAAACCCAGCTTAATTCTTTAATACAGTCCTATAAATAGATAACAGATATAGCATAACATTATTTAAATACCAATAATACCCTTCGTAGAAAACACCAAACCCTACCAGCAATCTACAGACATACCAGAGAGTTCGTCCTTTACAAGCAGAAAGAAACAAATAGATAAGTTTTTAGTTTTTGCTTTGTGAAACCCGTCCAATAGATTAAATTTAACAATTGCAACGAAATTATCATTTTCCTAACAACGAAAGAATTATTAGATATTAATTTTATTTAAAATTTATTTTATATATTTATATTGGTTAATGATTTAATTATATAAAATTATTAAACTTTACATAAATACAATTATTAAACAAATCAACTTTAAAATTGCAAAAATTACTTGAAACGGACAACAAAACAAATATATCTGCAATGCAATCTGAATATTAAAATTCTCATTTTTATTATTTTAATTTTAAATTTATATTATTTTGAGGAATTAGTGCATTTTAATTTACAATATCTATTTTATTTATAAAAAAAACGAAACATTTATAATCAAACTAACTTATAAATTAAACTATAATTTTCGGTGTTAGATATTAAATTAAAAATATAGATAAATTGTTGGTCCCGATTTTATCAGAGTATACTTAGTTGCACAGTAGAAAAATTAGTTTTTGATTCGGTAAACTTGTACTTATCTAAACTGATAATGACAAGTCAGTTTGGTTTGTCAAATCTTATTTGTATTTAAGTCCAAGTATGCTTAATGTCAGTTTTCAGTATATACTACTCCCTTCATCCCATAACATTAGTCCCTTTTGGTTTCGGCACAGTAACCAATGTTTGTGAGTGTATTGGAATTAATATTTTATTGATGTGAGGAAATTTTTTTCTATTTTAGGAAAGGAGACTAATCTGGCGGGACAGACGAAAATGGAAAAAGGGACTAATCTGGCAGGACAGACGGAGTATAACACTTGAGTGTTGAGTTTGAAATGTAAGTAAGCTGACAAAAATGAAAGCAATAAAAGACCAAGGTTATAGTGGTCGCACTCTAAAGGTCCTACGTCCACTCCTCAGACTCGAAGTCTGGAAATCCACTAAGACCAGGATTACAGAGGTGCTCCTACGATCTATCGTTTGTCGGTGAATACCTTGTCTACCGATCCACAAGCTCACTCGTCTAGTTCTTGCTCGTCCTTCTCTTCGCAGCTTCTTGGAGTGTGGGCATACCACCAGCCTCCTCGTCGCCGGAATGGGGTATTTATAGTTTCCCCGAAACTATCAGCTTGGCGGCAATAAGCCCGTAAGAGTCAAAGTACTAGATGTACTTGACTGTTGTAATCTTTCTTGGAGAAAAAAATTATCAAGAGATAACTCAAGAACTGGAAGTTCTGAGTCTCGTGTTCACTAGAATGACACACGGAAAAGCTTAATAGCCTCGAATGTTAGAGTTTCTGCACTTGAAAAATGTAAGCTTGTTCGTGTTCGGTATGCTTGGATGGACAGTTTGAGTAAGTAACCTTCTTCTGATGAAATCCTCCAGTATTTATAGCCGTGAGGTTGAAGGTTTGAATTTAATATCCGTTAAAGATAGATTGGAGGATGTACAATCGGTAGTCTTTGTGCTGCACACTGCGCGTAGGTGGTATTTTTTCCAGAGATTCTACACCTGCTCTGTTTTTTTTTTACACGAACAGTGACTGTTCCTCTTTTCGTCAGAACGGCAGTCTGTCAGTACGAGGAATCCTGAACTGGTAAGTCCAAGGTATCAAGACTGGGTTCTTGAGCTTGCAGCTTTTAAGGATTCTCCAATCCCTAAAATTTGTACTTGTCAGTACGTTCCTCTAGACATTCGCTTTATCTCTTTGCGCCAGGACTGGAACTGGGAAATCCATACTGATGTCGCCATACTTGCTAATCCATACTTGGTGACGTTATCAATCAATATATGTGTGGTCCCATACTGGTAAGTTTGGTAACCTGGACTTAATAAGACCATACTTGCTAGTCCCATACTTTGGTGTAGACCAAACTTGTCAGTCCAAACTCATGAACACCAAACTTGTAAGTCCGGATGAATCTTAGTCTGTTCGAGTCTTGCGCTTCCCAAACTGACTCATTAACTGGTCTTCGATAATAAAATATTAATTCTACTCAACTCATTCTACATTTATAACTCTTAATTCTCGTACCGAAAAGAAGTGAGACAATAGTAACGGGAGGGAGAGAGTATATTCTAACTTTCTCGAGAATGTTTGTACATTACTACTAAAAAATGTGGCGAGCATTTAGTCAAATTATTTGAATACAAAAACATTAATATCACCAAAAAAATATCAAAAGACTTTTTTGAGTTATGTTCAATTATTGTACTGACATTTGTTGATCAAATGAATTGGGTCACAATCGAGATATCAAAAGATTTAATTTGAATTTTCACAAAATATTGTTGTTAAACTAGTACGATATGGGTCTTTGTTAAGGAAAACTAATTCTATATTTCTAATTATATTCGATTATAGTAATTTATTATATATATTTTTTATTTACAAGTTATATTCTACATTTTAAATTTGATAGATAACTATTTCATATGATAATAATTACTCCCTCCGTCCCGAGTAAATTGTTCACATTTCTTTTTTCGTCTGTCCCACAATATTAGTTTACTTTCCTAAAATATCAAATTTTTCACACTCATCAATATAATATTCATCACACTACCACTCACATACCTTGGTTATCGTGTCTGGTCAAATGTGAACAATTTAATCGGGACGGAGGGAGTATTTAAATTCGAGGTATAAGAAATTTAAATATTTTATCTGATTTAAATTAATGATTTTTATTTTATAAAAAATTCCATAAAAGCAGTGGAGAGTCATTTTGAATCTCTCACCTTAACCCATCCATGGCGAAAGATGGAGTTGCAGTGGTGATGGTTCCCCTCCCCAGCCAAAGCCACCTCAACCAGCTTCTGCACCTCGCCGCCGTCATCTCCTCCCACGGCCTCCCGGTTCACTTCGTCGGCTCCGCCACCCACAACCGCCAAGTGAGGCTGCGCGCACCTGACGCCGCCGCCAACATCCAGTTCCACGATCTCCCCACTCCACCAATCGCCACGCCCGAACCAAACAAAACGACTTTAAACAAAAACCCCAACCATCTATATCCGGCCGTCGGGGCTTACATGGGATTGCGCGATGAGATCGGCATGCTCGTGCAACAATTGTCCAAACAAACAGGTAAAACCATCGTGATTTACGACAGGCTTGTTGGGGAGGCGGTTAAGGTTGCTGTCTCCATCCCGACCGTTGAATCCTACGCCTTTTCTTGCTTGTCGGCTCTCAATTTGTTCTCCGTTTTGTGGGAGTTTTTGGGCCGGCCGTTTGTTGTGGAAGAGGAGCTGAATCGTTTTCCTTCTGTGAGGGAATTCTATCCGGAATCTACTATAAGATTCATAGCAAATAGATCGGATTATCTTGATCTGAGAGAGGGAGAAATCTTTAATACTTTCAGATTGATCGAAGGTAAATACATCGATCTTCTCGGAAGAGAAGAATTAGGCGGTGGCAAGAAGCAGTGGGCCATCACTCCGTCGCTCATAGGGAATTATCCACACCGCAACGCGAAGGTTTCACGACGGCACGAGTGTCTAGAATGGCTAGATAGGCAAGCTCCAAGATCGGTGATGTACGTGAGTTTCGGGAGCAGCATTTCACTCACAAATGAAGAAATCAGAGAGGTGGCGGCGGGGCTGGAACAGAGCGGGAGGAAGTTCATTTGGGTGGTGAAAGAAGCGGATAAGGCCGACATATTCGCCGGAGAGGCGAGGAGGATTGAGCTGCCGGAAGGGTTTGAGGAGAGAGTGAAAGGGAATGGGATTGTAGTGAGAGAATGGGCCCCGCAGGTGGAGATTCTCGCTCATGGATCCACCGGCGGGTTCATGACACACTGCGGATGGAACTCGTGCTTTGAGAGCTTGATTTCGGGGGTTCCGGTGGCGGCGTGGCCGATGCATTCCGATCAGCCGTTGAATGCCATTTTCTTGACGGAGATTTTGAGAGTTGGAGTGATGGTGAGGGAATGGGCGGTGAGGGAGAAGTTGGTGGACGCTTCAGAGATCAAGAATGCGGTGGAAAAGTTGTTCTCGGTGGAGGAAGGAGAGGAGATTAGACGGAGGGCGGAGGAGCTGAGCGCCGCCGTGAAGAAATCAATTGAGGAAGGCGGTGAGTTGCACAGGGAGGTCAACAATTTTATTGCTCATATTACTAGATAAAATAATAAATAAAAAAGAAAAACAAGGGAAAAAATATATATATTTTCCTAAAATTGGTATACTATAAGCAATAATAATAATTTCAATAAATTCGTATTTGTATCATTTTTTTTTTAAACATTACATCTTCACTAATTTGTTTGATTTACTATTTTTCAAAATAATTCAAATATAACTTTTCTATGCTAATTTTGTAAACTGAACTCTTATTTTTATCATTTTAGTCTGATTTACTTCCTTTTGTTTTATTTGAGATTAGTAGATAATAAATATAATATTGATATATAATTAAATATATTTTTAAATAATTAGTAATATATATATAATATTTTATTAATTATTAATATAAAATCAGATATATTAAATATTTAATTAATACAAAATTGTAAGGCTAATTTACCTTATTAGAAAATTAGTTAATTCACCCACCTCCACCTCCATCCACAACTAACCACAAAAATGTAAACAATAAAATCATATAGATACATCATTATAATCATTACAAAATATAGTAAAATTCAGAGACGAAGCTCATTCAAATAAAATCCGTGACTTGTTTTTTTATTCACATCCTTCGAGAAATTGAACACTGTAACAAAGCGTGGGTGCTCAATAAATTATGTATTCTAACTTCAATAATTAATAAATACATTTAAATAAAATAAATTTAAATTAATGTATTCTATTAAAAAATTCATTACATTGAAAAAGATATAGACTAACCGATGGAGTAGACAATATTGAACAGCAGATAATTCAATCGATCAATAAATGAACAACAAGTAAGAATGTAAATAGCTTAAAATGATAAATAAACTGGAAATGAAAAGATAGCGCCGTATTCGAGAATGATGATTATGAAACATCTCTAATCTTGAATAAGAAAAGTTATAGCCAAGAACCAGAGCTCTCAGTGGCTCGAATAGTCAAATGACAATAATATTGAGAAAATACAATATGAATGGGAAAATAGTGTGCAGGTAAAAGTTAGATGCTATTTTTGACTTGGAAGGATCCTATTTATAGAACTTCCTGGGTTTTGGAAGAGCCTAGAGTTTCTTTCTTCGCGTCCTGGGTTGTTCCGAGTAGCTCGTCGGTCTTCTCAGTGCTATTATAACTGTTCTATTCTTTGTTTTTTCCGTATTAGCTGAATGCTCCTGTAACCTTATCCAGATTATTTTGACTGCTAGGCAACTCGATAGTGACAGCTGTATGTCAATCAATCTGTATTGATTTCAGTTTGCATTTGATCGAGCTCCGTCTTTTTACTCTGGTCGGGCTTCCAGCTCTATTTGTCTTGAGCTACTCACAAGCTTGTTTGGGTCGAGCCGCTCCTTAATGGATACTGATACGATCTTAGTATCGTACCAAGGATAAGAGCTATTCGAGCGGCTCAAACTCCAGAAATTATAGGTAGAGAACAGAGAGAAACGAGTTGGGAGGAAGGAGAAAGCTAAACAGCTTCATTCATATCATTCATATTCCCCTTTCTTCATTACATTACAATTAATCATAAATCCTAACTAATTGGGCCTACTATTATATGATGTTGGGTTGCCATATTGGACTGGAGAATAGGTGTATCAAATACTCATAATAGTTTGGGCTAAGAAGGTTTGTAGCCTCAACCATGGTTGTAAAAATTGTTAGGCGCTAGTCGGACGTTCGGGTAGGGCCTAGCGCCTAGGCAGTTTAGGCGGGGCCTAGACATTTTCTAGACGGTAGTTAATCGATATGTTAATTTTAATATTTAATACTTATAATATATATTTACCAATAAATAAAAAGTAAGATTACATAAATTTTAATTATTTTTAAAAAAATATATAAAAAATAAGTTGTCTGAATTGATTAG
This sequence comes from Plectranthus barbatus, assembly GCA_026898455.1. Lineage (NCBI taxonomy): Eukaryota > Viridiplantae > Streptophyta > Magnoliopsida > Lamiales > Lamiaceae > Plectranthus > Plectranthus barbatus. The sequence goes on along the minus strand of JAPKLW010002812.1, from coordinate 14,338 downwards.
GGGGCATGCAGCACGCTTAGTCGGCCACCTAAGTGGCGCGTAGCGACCCTTGTCGACACCTAAATCGGCGCCTAGACGGATTAGATGGCCAAGGCGCCGATTACTCGCTAGATCAATTATACATGGGGATTAGAGAGTAATCGATTCGGTTGAGGACCACCTAGCGCCTAGGCAGGACCTAAGCGGTCCTATGTGAGAATTTTTACAACACTGGCCCCAACACATATAATTTTATTCTTACTTTAGATATTTAATGTGCCTAGCTTCTAGATCAACTAATATATATTGAAGAAAATAAATTATAATAATTGAATAGACCTCGGATAATAAAAGTTGACTTCGCATAGGAAAGCTAACTTGTATGTATACTTTCATGATGAAACTCTAATCAATTAACTTTTTTATGTTCTAGTTTCTCAAAAAAAAAAAAAAAAAAAAACTTTTTATGTTCTATTTAATTGCTCTAGTGTTCATTTTTTTAATTCTAAGAAAAATCTTGGTGTGACATTAATTTTACCTTTTCTACAACAATAAATTATTTGCCTTCATATTTATAGATTTTTTTTATATCAAATATATATAATTGGATAAATTGAATCAATCATGCATTTATATTTTGAACTTAAAATTGTAAACGTTTAAAATTGATTGTGTAAGCCCATCTTGAATGGAGAATGTATATTATAAGGTGATATATATCCAGCTCTTTGGAGATGGGAAAGCTTCCGCCATTGCCAAGTTTTTTTTTTTTATATTAAAAATATTTTTTAATAACTCGCAAACTTATTTTTTCTAATTTTTATTTAATAAAGAATATATTAACTAAAAGCATGTTAATCACTTAATTTATAATTTGTACATATTTATTTTTTATGTTTAATTTATTTAATTACAATATGTGATAAATAAAAAGTATTTTAATAATTAAATCATAAATTTAAAAACATGGAATACTGAAAAAATAATGCAATAATTTCAAATTAATAATGGCATAATTCTGATCCAGATTCTCTCATAAATTGGTCGTTTTTATAAGGTTTTATTTGTATATTTGCTTAAGTTTTATGGTTAGAGATGCATAATAAAACACTGAAAAACTAAATAAAAATAGAGTGTAATTAATTGATAAATAATATTATTGATTGGAGATGGTCAAATAAAACAGCAAATGCAGTAATTCACAAATTAGGAAACCACTTTTAAGAAGAAGAAAAAAAATATATAGTATATATTTTCCCTTGCTTTTAATTAAAGTTTTTTACATAATTAATTTCACACAATTAAATATTTCAAAAAAAATTGATCCGAGAGAATTTTATTTTATCTAGTGATCTGAGCAATAAAACTGTTCACCTCCCTGTGCAACTCACCGCCTTCCTCAATCGATTTCTTCACGGCGGGGCTCAGCTCCTCCGCCCTCCGTCTAATCTCCTCTCCTTCCTCTTTTGAAAACAACCTTTCCACCGCATTCTTGATCTCTGAAGCGTCCACCAACTTCTCCCTCCCCGCCCATTCCCTCACCATCACCCCAACTCTCAAAATCTCCGTCAAGAAAATAGCATTCAACGGCTGATCGGAATGCATCGGCCACGCCGCCACCGGAACCCCCGAAATCAAGCTCTCAAAGCACGAGTTCCAGCCGCAGTGCGTCATGAACCCGCCGGTGGATCCATGACCGAGAATCTCCACCTGCGGGGCCCATTCTCTCACTACAATCCCATTCCCTTTCACTCTCTCCTCAAACCCTTCCGGCAGCTCAACCCTCCTCGCCCCTCCGGCGAATATGTCGGCCTTAACCGCTTCCCTCACCACCCAAATGAACTTCTTCCCGCTCTCTTCCAGCCCCGCCGCCATCTCTCTGATTTCTTCATTTGTGAGTGAAATGCTGCTCCCGAAACTCACGTACATCACCGATCTTGGAGCTTGCCGATCTAGCCATTCTAGACACTCGTGCCGTCGTGAAACCTTCGCGTTGCGGTGTGGATAACACCGGATGAAAGTCGGCGTGATGGCCCATTGCTTCTTGCCATCGCCGATCTCTTCTCTCCCGAGAAGATCGATGTACTTACCTTCGATCAATCTGAAAGTATTAAAGATTTCTCCCTCTCTCAGATCAAGATAATCCGATCTTTTGCTATGAATCTTATAGTAGATTCCGGATAGAATTCCCTCACAGAAGGAAAACGATTTAGCTCCTCTTCCACATCAAACGGCCGGCCCAAAAACTCCCACAAAACGCAGAACATATTGAGAGCCGACAAGCAAGAGAAGGCGTAGGACTCCACGGTCGGGATGTGATGAAATTTAGTGCCCGAGTTTACCAAAACATTTGTTAATGTTAGAGTGTAACAAATATAAGAACACAGAAATTATGCACAGCGGATAAATTTCGTCTGGGGTTTATTTCTAAACCCAGACTGCCTTATGGCAAAATATATTTCACTAGTAAAAACAAGTTTTTACACAGGAAATAAAATAAACAAAACTACTCAAATTTCCTCTAAGTTCACTCCTTAGAGTAAATTTGATTACAGGACTTACTAACCTAAGCTAACGATCCTTAACAGTGCTTCTTCAATTTTAGGATTCACTCTCCGGTGATTGCCTTTACACTATCAAAGAGGTATTCGAATGGCTGAGATTAGTAAGGGTGGAAGATGATAAGCTTTGAGTCTTCTTCAGAAATAATAACTCTATCGCACACCGTCTTTAAGCCTTGATCTTCCTTTTATTCTTTCTCTTCCTTGGAGCGCACGATCTCAGAACCCACATCCTCACTTCGTTCAGTCGTGTGTTGTGCAGTCTTCCCACGTCCACTTGCTCGATGAATAAAATCATAAAGCTGCTCACAAACTCACGTAGGCAGTGGTTAAGTCGTGGGGACGCTCCCTGAAAAATAGGAACAGAAACAATTACGAAATTGGAGTCAAAAGATATATCCCTAAAAATTAGGAATCAGTTATAACCAATTTCATAAGCAGCAACGAGAAAGTATAACATTAACAAGAGTTATGTTAGACATTGATGTTAAACTTTGGAAAAGTTTAACATACGAATATCTAACATCATCAATCTCCCCCTTAATGTTAGACTTTCTGCTGCCATTTCCACAAACCCCACAAAGTCATGGTTCAGCCATGATAAACTATTCAAACGTAAAACAATGGATCATCCATAGCACATAAATAATAAAGATAGCAAAAGTATGGATCATCCACTGCAAATAATAAGTAATTCATGGGTCAACCATAGCAAATAAAGATAACTGAAAATACCAGCTGAATATAGCATCAGAGGTAAAGCAACTCCCCCTGAGTTAAAGATTATCCACAAAAAAAAAAAAAATAGAGTACTTCAAGTACTTCAAACTTGACAAAAAAAACTTAAAGGAAATTGTTTGTTCAGCAGAATCAGAAAAAAAAAAAACTTAGAATAGCAGCATCAGATTGGGAAGATCTTCATTCTTCGTCCTCGTCCTCATCATCTCCTTCACCACCAGGTTTGCTCTCCCCCTGAATGGTAGCAGAAAGAGCACCATGAATCTGCAAGAGAGTAGCAGAAAGGGAGTTGAGCTGAGAGATGATGGTGGTAAGTCCTTGTAATCCATTGAGGATGAAGCAGGGACTGGAGAGGCACTGGGAGTTGGAGGTTCAGCATCCTTCATCACATCATCACTAGCAGTGTAAGGGAGATCCTTGTGATGGGTTTTGTATACTGAAAGCATTTATTATAATGAGTATACAACGGTTTATTTCTCCTATCTGTCAACAATCTTACATGTATGAACAATGGTATCCTCTTGTCTCACCGATAGGGACGATCATACGGCGTGTTGTAGATCGCAGAAGACAGTATGATCACTTGACCTAGTGAGACATAAACCTGATCACAGCCGAGACAGCGTATGAGGATACGTCTGTCCGGATGGGTGCAGCATTGTCGGAATAAGTAGTCTGTCTTGGTTACTTGACATGCTGGTACGCAGAGGTGGCGTATTGATGGACCGCAGTGAGATGTATTTGTCTGTCTGACATCAGCGAATACAAGATCTCGTTATATTGATTGAGTCCAAACCCTAACGAAAGTTCAGGGGTTTGCACGGATTGACTGTTGCTTTGACTTGCCATGGTGGAGAGCCTAAGTAACGTGCTCGTATATCCGCATCTTGGGTAACAGCAGTTCGTGTAGGTAACCATATCCGAGTAATAGGATGGGGACATTCCCTGAGGAGCTCAATGACATTCATCGTGCCAAAGTCCTGCAGGCTGATTAAGTTTAGGCACGAGTGATAAGGATTGAGTGGTACTACTCAGGAATTATAAGATATTAATTAATTGTAGTTAGAGCTTGTCAGAGGCTCCGATTAATTAATGAATGTCCGGTAACCTTAAATATGGGGATTCTCAATTAATGCAGCCCATTCTCATAACGTGGTAATAAAGGGGTAGGTCAGTATTAATTCTGTGGTGAAAAAGAATTAATATTAATTAATTAATTGTGTCCTGGGTTGTGGACATGGGAATTAATTAATTTATAGGCCCACTTTATTATTTGCATTAGGTCCCAGGTCTGGCCCAAATAAATATGCTGAATTGAGCCCATGAGCCCATTAGGGTTTACAACCCTAGGTCTATAAATAGACAGCTCTCTCTCATAAGTTGAAAACACAGTTGAAAAACTCTAAACCTAAGAGAGAGAGAGAGGGGCGCCGTTTTCAAGGAGAGAGGAGGAGAATTTCAATTCTGGTCCTGCTCAAACCACAGATCTACGGAGTCCTCACCAGTAGTAGATCTGAACAGCATTGGGATATAGATCTGAAGACCTGATCTGGAGAACAACAACTTCTCTCTTTCCCTTCTTGTTTTCGATTTTTATTCTAGAAATTAGAGATCTAATTTCTACTTCCGCAGATAAAATCGAATTGCGTGGTTGAATTAAAGTGGAAGTTCAAACGCAAAAGATCGGATCAGACACTACGGAGTTACGGTAAATCTCTCAATCCACAAATCTGGTAATTAAATTCATAGGAGCATGCTAGGGTTTATCATGTATTTAATTGTGCACAATATCCATAAATCGATCCGGTTCAAATTGGTTTTGGTGATTCGGTTCACGGGAAACCCTACAATTGGTATCAGAGCCAGGTTTCTGATTTATGGCTCTTTTGTGCATAATCAAATTCGATATGCATGTATGAATTTATTGTTTTGTGGATGTTGGTTTTTGTTCCTCGTGGCAACCCGTGTAATTCAGCCCGCGGTGGTTTATCCGTGTAGGGCTGAATTAATTTTGTAAAATCACGAGAAAATTCGTGATTAGTGTAGATTTGAAAATTGTAATAGAATAGATATTCTGTAATTTTCAAAATTATGTAATTGGACGGGTCGAGGACGAAGAACGAAGACGAGGCCGGCGGACTGGGCGGCGGTGCACGGCGGCGGCAGGCGGCCGCGCGCGCGTGTGGCCGCAGGAGGACGGCGACGGCGGGTTGCGGGGCAGCACGGCGGCAGGCAGTAGGACGGCGGCCTGGCGCGCGAGAGCGCACGGCGCTGTGCGCGCGCTGCGACGGCGGCGGTCTGGCGGCGGCGGCGGCTGCTGTCCCGTCGCGGTGGCTCGTGTTTTGGTGGTTTGTGCAATCCTGTGTAAACCCTAGGGTTTGCATTAGGGTTAGGGCAAATCATCAGATCACAAAGGCCTAAATCCCAAAAGATTTGGTGGAAAAGATTCGGAGGCCCTTGAAGATTTGAAAAGATTTGGACTTATCCAAATAAGATTCAAATTCAAATTGTAATAGATAGAATTTATTTTTCTATTTTTTTTGGGGCCACGAGAAATTTTTGTTTGCCTTAATTGTCCTCGTATGATATGTGATTTATTTATGTGCGCAATTAAGCATGTGTAGATAATAGGAAAAGCATGTTTTATCGCTTTTATTATTTACAGCTTTCCAAGCATGCTTATGTGATTAATTTCTTTTGTTGGATTATATTTTGGAAATTTTTGGGCTTGTTTAATTACATGCAAAAATTTGGAAAATATAATAACAAAGAAATTATGTGTGCGCATATAAGAAACCTTTTAAAAGAAAAATACTAAGCAGATTTTTTAATTAAAATCAATAGACCTCCACAAAGCGGTCCTAGGCTGTAAGTGTATCTCTCCTTCTAGTAAACGTCTACGAGTGTAGCTTGCTAGTTCCTAGAGGTGCATGGGTACGGTTGTTGGGATTTCTAGACAAACAATTTAAATCATGTGAATAGTGGGAGGGTTTTGCGTAAACGTCTACGAGTGTAGCTTGCGTAGATCTCTTTCACAAGTATTCTAGGATTGATTTAAATTATAGATAACAAAAGCTTTAAGGGCTGTGCGGTATGGTTACGTGCCATGCTAAACTGTCTCTTTTGGCCGGAGTTAAATTTGTGGTTAATGGCTTAGAAGCATCTTAGAATATAATGCAAGAATTGCATCCCTGTTCTTGAGAGATGGCTTGGTCTAAGGTTTTCACTAATTATTAATTTCTAGTGTCAAAAGCATCCTAACATGGTAGTGAAATTAAATGGATTGGGGCTTAAAACCCGCAGTTCTGGTTGAGGGTGACATCGTAAACGTCTACGAGTGTAGCTTGCGGTGGGAACTCTTGGGCAATTAGTGGAAAACATTTGTATTTGATTTATTAAAAGGTTTTCAATGCATTTGTCTTCGAAGTTCTACATGTATGTTCTTATTTAAGATTCTTTATTGTTCCAGATATGTCTATGTCTAATGTCATCAATATTCTCGCACAAAACACTCTAACTGGTCCAAACTTCTTGGAATGGAAACGCAATCTCGAGTACCTCCAAAGTGCAGAAGAACATATGTTCGTTCTGCAAGTACTTCATCCCGAAGTGCCAACTGCTGAATCCAGTCAAATGGATATAGACTTTTATAACAAGTGGGAGAAATCGAACAATGTAGTCAAGTGCTACATGATGACCACTATGTCGAAAGTCTTACAGCAGCACCATAGGGATGCCTATGACATCATGACGAGTCTGGAGGCGACCTATGGGGAAACTGATAGAGCCGTCAGGTTCAATCTCATGAGGGAAATCATGAGTAAGAAAATGACTGATGGCACCTCAGTGAGAGAGCACGTAGTTACCAGGACTCACCTCATGGATGAGCTAACTGTGCATGGTGGAGGTATCGACGCTGAGGCTAAGGTCGATATCATACTGAACTCTCTACCCAAGTCCTTTGAGAGTTTTAGGCTGAATGTTGTCATGAACAAGAAAGAGTATTCTCTTAACGAGTTACTCAATGACTTGATGGCAGCGGAATCAGTCATGAACCCTTAGAAGGTTGCCTTGGCCACTTCTGGTAATCTCTCTGCTGTACCGAAAAGTATGAAGCGAAAGAAAGGGATTAAGAAATGGGCCAAGAAGACACCTGTGAAGGATGGTGGGGCTGGGAAAAAGCCTAAGGTGGCGACTGACAGGGACAGGTGCTTCAGGTGTGGTAAGAAAGGACATTGGAGGAAAGATTGTCAAGCCAACAAAGCTAGACAAGGTATGCCATTTTGCATGTATAACTGTAAGCATGATTAGAGTCCGTTGTTGCTCTTCTAGAGCTGTAAGCACTGACTTGTTGATCATGTTGTTATACTTTGCAGGGGACCGTGCCGACAAGGCTGGTGAGTGATGGCAAGAAGATACCAAACTGGATGAAGGCAACGTTTTATGACGGAGCTTCATGGAGTTTTCTTTTCTTTATGTTTTGATGAATTAAGTACATTTGAGAGTTTATTTGTGGGCCGTGGTTTATCGGCAGGACAAATTTTATCAACGTTTATGAATATTTGTTATTTATGATTTTATCATTAGTAATAACGATGTTATCCGTTATGCGATGTTGATTTACAATCTCTATGTTAATTCGATCAAATATGTCCTTAAGTATTGCATGTAATTCATCCGTAATTGATAATCCTAGAAAGAGAAAACTTACTTCTTCTGATGAGGATCTTACATATCTCTGGCACTTGAGACTGGGTCACATCAGCTTAAAGCGGATTCAGAGACTTGCAGATGACGGTACATTGGACTTAGTCCAGGCTGTACCTTATCAAGTCTGCGAATCCTGCATCGAGGGCAAGATGTCAACTAGGCCTTTCAAGGCTAGTCAGTCTCGAGCAGAGGAAGTGTTGGAATTGATCCATTCTGACTTATGTGGACCGATGTCCACTGATAAGCTCGTTTTGAATAAATTGAGCATTTTAGCTTGTTTTCTTGAATAAATTGAGCATGAGTATAGTTTTGTAGGGTATTATGCTTGTCATGGTAAGATTTCGCAGGTTTTAGGCCAAATTCAATGGAAACCCGTACCGAAAGCAGCAGATGTTCAAAGAAACAGTCACGATTTCCTCCACAGTTGGAATCCGAGCTAATGGAGCATGTCATTTGAAAGATCTTTGAGTTAGCTTTTCAATGCAATTGGAATCGGGTCAATCGGAGTTCGGGAGTGAAAGTTATGGCCAAAACCGTGAGACTGCGCAGAAGGGTCGAAAGTGGCGAAAATGGTCTCTGTTTCGACCGAGTTGAAGGTCATCTCGGCCTGGGTGAATTATTTTGGCGAAATCCTGGGAGTTTTTCACATATTTTGGGCGAGAATTGCTTAGGATTCAAGTTACACATCAATTTGGAAGCAATGAAGACCCCAAAAGGGAAGTTTCAACCAAGAAAATCATTCCTTTTGAATCCATCAATTCAAGAAGGAAATTCCTACCATCCAAGGCCTCAACCCTACTCCTATATAAACTCATGTCTAGTTCATTATTGATTATTCCAGTCCAACTTTAAATTTCAAGTTCATAGTTTAGTTTTCTTTAGTTTTTAGGGCTGGAATCAAAACCTTTATTTTCTTGTATCTTTATTTTTCTGCACCTTTATTTTAATGCAATCTTTAATTTTTGTTTCAATCTTTATCTTTAATATGCTAGGCTAGATTCTTTATCAGATTCTAGGGTTTCTCCATTTGTGATACATGTTTTGATTTGAATTCTTCAAACCCTTTACTTGGTTTAAACTCTTTGGTTTTATTTCAAATCTATTTTCATTTGAAGGATCGAGAGATGAAGATTGAAATAGGTTTTTGTTATTAATTGAAGGACCGAGAGGTGAAAATTGATGATAGGAAGTGAGAGTTTAATACATTTGATTTTCTGTCCGACCAAGAAGAATTCAATTGTAGGAAAAATCTAATCTTTAACAAAATTGATTAATTGGTGTGTTTTGAGACCGAGAGGAGATAACCACTAATTAGTAATTTAGGTTTTAATTGCCCGACCAAGGAATTAATTCCACATTAATTGATTTTCCACCAAAATATCTTTTATGGGTTTGAATATTTGTTTCTTGCATGTTGATCAGATTGGTTGAATTCCCTAGAATCTGTGCTTTTTAATATTTGTTTCTATCCCTTTAAATTATTTGTTTTAAAAACCCAAAACCCTGAAATTGATTTGCCCAAACAAAAGTTTTGAAAACCATATTCAGTACATGATTCTCCTTCGTTGCACTATCTCTGTGGGATTGACCAACCCTTGGGTTGTCTATAAATTTATTTGTCCTATGCTATAATCTGTATGCAGGTTTTTGCATCGATCATCCACGCAGGCTCGTGGAGGGTACGAGTACTTCGTCACTTTCATTGATGATTACTCAAGGTACGGATACGTTTACCTACTTCGCTACAAGTCTGAATGCTTTGAGAAATTCAAAGAGTTCAAGGCTGAAGTAGAAAAGAAGGTCGGGAAAACTATCAAGTCACTGCGATCTGACCGCGGTGGCGAATGCCTCGGTAACGAGTTCCTGCAGTATTTGTCAAAAAATGGGATTACATCCCAGTGGACTGCACCGGGTACTCCCCAGCAAAACGGTGTAGCTGAAAGAAGAAATAGGACTCTTCTAGAGATGGTAAGATCAATGATGAGTTATGCAAACTTACCAATTTTGTTTTGGGGCTACGCATTGGAAACAGCAGCTTAAGTGCTAAATGTGGTGCCTTCTAAATCAGTTCCTAAGACGCCTTCTGAGCTCTTCCTTGGTCGCAAACCTAGTTTGTGCAAGTTTAGACTATGGGGCCGTCCGACACACGTACTGTCGAAGCAACCTGATAAGTTAGAAAACAGGTCAAAAGTAATGTTGTTCATAGGGTGTCCCAGGCAAGCGAAAGGTGGTTACTTTTACTGTCCTGAGAGTCAGAGAGTCGTTGTTAGCACCAACGCTAGATTCTTGGAGGACGAGTATGTGAGTAATCACAAGTCAAGGAGTGATATCGTTCTTCAAGAAATTGAAAACGAGAATGCAATTCCAAGGGAAGGGGAACGTGTAGATGTGGGTGCACCTGTGAGAGGTTCAGCACCACAGACACGTTCTTCAGTGCAAGGTGCAGGACCACAAGTTACTGCACCTACTACTGACACGGCACCGATGCCTCGTCGTAGTGGGAGAGTTATTTTCCAGCCGGAAAGGTACATGTTCGTGGGTGAGTCTTCGGACTTGAGCCCGGAAGACGGACATGAGGACTCTGACCCACTGACTTACGAAGACGCAGTGCAGGATAAGGATGTTGTCAAATGGCGTGTCGCCATGGATTCTGAAATTGAATCCATAACATCTATGGATGTATACCAGAAAACTGATTTGCCGGATGACTTTAGGACCATAAGGTGCAAATGTGTATACAAGAGAAAGAAAGGGGCGGATGGAAAGATCACGGCTTTTAAAGCCAGACTGGTGGCAAAGGGTTATAGTCAGAAAGAGGGCATTGACTATGACGAAACCTTTTCACCCGTAGCCATGTTCAAATCCATCCAGATACTCCTTGCCATAGCTGCGCATATGGACCTTGAGATCTGGCAGATGGATGTCAAAATCGCTTTTCTAAACGGTTACCTTGAGGAAGGTAGGGACATCTATATGCATCAACCCGAGGGTTACATAAGCAAGGGCGAAGAACATCTTGTCTGGAAGCTTAGGAAGTCCTTGTATGGACTTAAGCAAGCTTCAAGGTCGTGGAACTTACGTTTCAATGATGTGATTAAATCCTATGGATTTGCACAGTTGGAAAACGAAAGTTGTGTTTACCGACTTTATGTCAGTGGGAGTGTGGTCTTCCTTGCACTATACGTTGATGACATACTCCTATTTGGAAACAACGAGGGAGTGATGTCGGAAATCAAGGCTTGGTTATCCGAACAGTTCCAAATGAAGGATCTGGGAGAAGCTGGCTACATTCTTGGGATTAAGGTCTTACGAGATTGTAAGAGAAGAATGTTGAGCTTATCCCAGGCATCCTATGTGGATACTGTGATAGCCCGGTTCAGCATGCAACTCACCAAGAAAGGTTTGCTACCTTTCAGACATGGCGTTCATCTTTCTAGTGGGCAGTGTCCTCAGACACAGCGGGAGAAAGATGAGATGAGTCTTGTACCATACGCTTCGGCAGTGGGTAGCCTCATGTATGCGATGCTGTGTACCAGGCCAGATATCTGTTATGCCATTTGTTGGGATTATATACTGAAAGCATATATGATTAAGTGTTTTGTACACTGGTCTTCATGTATGTTGCCGCAACAATGCTCGCTGTCTGATGGAACAAACATACAACGAACTATAATATCCTATTATCTCGCCTATAGGGATGATCATATGGTGTGTAGTAGATCACAGAGGATCATATGAATCGTTTGACCTAGCGAGATATAAACAGTATCACAGCTGAGACGGTCCCTGGATAGGCTGTCGGTCTAAGCTGTGGCACATCAGTTCATAAGTGGGCTTATCCTAGCTACATGATGTGTCGGTACATTGTTATGTATTGATGGGATCAACAGTGGGATGTGCCATTCACATTGACATACGAATGAGCCAGATCCCTAACACACTTCCTATGATCTTAAACCTAACTGAAGGATAAGGGGCACACACAGATTGACCACACTTTGATTTACCGGGGTGGCGAGTCTTACATGTACTCTAATACTTGTATTTTGGGTGTTGGCAATTTGTGTGTGGCCTGCTTAGTCTGGACGTTTTGGTAAGCATATCCGTTTCAGGATGGTGACATTCCCTGAGGAGCTCACAAGGTTCATTATGCTAAACCCTGCAGGTTGAATTATTTAATTCAGGGTTAGGGTTTCTCAAAACCCTAACACTATATATAGGCCTTCTCTCTATCAGATCATTAAGTTGTGAAAACTAGGGTTTTCAGTATAATCAGAAAATAGAGAGAGAGAGGGCGGCGGCTATCTGCAGGGAGAAGTTGATCGAATTCTCCAGATCTCAAATCCAACTTGGTAGATAATCCTCACCAGATTTCCAAGGAGCAAGGGAACAGATCAGAAGATCAGATCTGTAGGAACAACCGTCTACGTCGGGGTCTAAGATTCAGATCTAGATCCAAGATCTAGATCTATTTCATCGTTGTTATTCTCCGATCTGTCCTGTAGATCAAACGGTGAAATCAGGTATTCTCTAGATCCATCCTATGCAATTAATTTTGTAGGAGCATGCATAGGATTCGCATGGTTTATTTAATTAAAAATTATTCCTGGTATCCTAAGAACGATCCTTGGCAAGAAATTCATAATGGCAACTCGTGTTGTCCATCGTAGACTCAAACCCTACACCGCTGGCATGGTAGCAAGATATCAGTCTAACCCTGGACAAGCGCACTGGACTGCTGTAAAGCACATCCTCAAGTATTTAAGAACTAGGAATTACTGCCTAGTTTATCAAAGTGAGGATTTGTGCCCTGTGGGTTATACAGACTCGGATTTCCAAGAGGACCAGGATGAGAAGAAATCGACCTCAGGATATGTGTTTACCCTGGGAGGTGGAGCTGTATCTTGGAGGAGCTCAAAGCAGAAATGCATTGCTGACTCCACCATGGAGGCGGAATATGTCACCGCCTCCGATGCCTCGAAAGAGGGGGTATGGCTCAGGAACTACCTTTTAGAGTTGGGCGTGATCCCGAGTTTGCCGAGGAGCATCACAATTTATTGTGATAACTCTGGTGCAGTGGCAAACTCAAAGGAATCGCGGTCTCACAGGGCAAGCAAACACATAGAGAGAAAGTACCATATCATACGAGAAATCGTATCGAGGGGCGATGTGCAAATTAAGAAGATTGACACTGCTGACAATCTTGCTGATCCATTTACAAAGAGCTTGCCGCAGAAAGTTTACGAAAGACATATTCGTGAGCTAGGTCTGAGTTGGATGCCGACCACTGACAGTGGTTAAAGAGACAGCAGACTAGATAGACGGACTGTATACTCTGTAATAGCTTAGTTATGCTTTGAGTATAAGTGGGAGATTGATGGGTTTTGTATACTGAAAGCATTTATTATAATGAGTATACAACGGTTTATTTCTCCTATTTGTCAACAATCTTACATGTATGAACAATGGTATCCTCTTGTCTCACCGATAGGGACGATCATACGGCGTGTTAAAGATCGCAGAAGACAGTATGATCACTTGACCTAGTGAGACATAAACCTGATCACAGCCGAGACAGCGTATGATGATACGTCTGTCCGGATGGCTGCGGCATTGTCGGAATAAGTAGTCTGTCTTGGTTACTTGACATGCTGGTACGCAGAGGTGGCGTATTGATGGACCGCAGTGAGATGTATTCGTCTATCTGACATCAGCGAATACAAGATCTCGTTATATTGATTGAGTCCAAACCCTAACGAAAGTTCAGGGGTTTGCACGGATTGACTGTTGCTTTGACTTGCCATGGTGGAGAGCCTAAGTAACGTGCTCGTATATCCGCATCTTGGGTAACAGCAGTTCGTGTAGTACCGCCTGAG
>JAPKLW010002811.1:40288-63525 GCA_026898455.1 Plectranthus barbatus | reverse complement strand
TATATATATAAAATACCTAAAAAATCAAAATATCTGGAGTTTATAAATGCTCACTCACATCTCTTATTCCCCAATCACTAATTGTAATTTGAAAAATTAAAAATCTCAAGTTCACAACAAATGAATTGGCGACACAAACACAACAATTTATTAATTTGTGTTTGAAAACTAGGGTACCATAGTTTTATGAACTACGAAGGTAATTAAAAATATGCACACGTTTGAATTGTAAACAATCAATGGTTGGTGATGTATTAAATGCAACATCACCTACTTTCCTTTCTAAAAATTAAATACCTCGTTTCGATTATAAGATCAAGCTTGATCTTACTCGCTTGTAATAAAATATTTAATATTTAAACAGATTTTCAACATTACTCTTATTTCACTTATTTAAAACATTAATTAACTTCTCATATTCATAATATTACATTTAATATTCTCATTTTTCAAAATTATTCAGGGATATAATTATAAATTACTAAAGAAAAACAATACCAAACATAAAAATTGTACCATATAATTGAAACACACTAAAATAATAATCCAGACCAAATAATTGAAACACAGGAAATATTAAAAGTTACAATTATATACCCAGGTGATCAAAAAAATATTGTTGGCATTACATTAATATATACTATCTCCTAATTTATTAGTTCTATTTACCTTTTTTGTCTGTCCCGTTTATTAGTTCATAAAAATTTTCATACTCATCAACAAAATATTAATTTTATTACACTCACAAATCTTAATTATTATGTCATTTCAATTTAGGTCTAATAATTAGGAAAGGAGGGAGTAATATATATTGAATATTATATAATCCATAAATTAAGATTCAAGTAATTTAAAAACAGTTGTACCTATAATATAAGGGTGGGGTTGTCCGTCACATCCCATTTGTAGTATTGGACATTACGATGATGGTATAATGATAATATCGGTCCATTTTGGTGGCCGTCTTTTATTTATTTTTCCAAGCTTATTAGGATATACCACGTTGTACACCTTCTTTTGGAAATAGTCGGATAATTAGGGGTGTAGTCGAATCGAGTCAAGTCGAGTAATGTCGTGCTCAAGTTTGACTCGCTTAGTTTTGAGTTGAGCTTCGAGTTTTTTTATCGAATTTTTTCATGTTTACGAACTTTATCGAGCCTAAACGAACTTTCTAAATTTAGAATATATTTAAGATTTTCATTGTTATTTTGAAAAAAAAAAAGTTATTTGTTCCAAAAACAATATCATATTTATGCTCAATATCGTATTTATGCTCAAATTCTTTGTTTTTCATTATTAGAAAGATTTATCATTATTATTTTTAAATCATCAAAATATTATCTTTTGTAAAAGTAATTATTATATATTTCTTATTAATTTTAGCTAACGAGCTTGCTCACGAGTTCACGAGTCGAATACTCATGCTCAAGCTTGGTTCGTTTAATAAACGAATTTTACTAAACGAACCCGAACAAACTTTTATCGAGTCGAGATTCGAGTAACTCACGAACAATTTGGTTCATTTAGACCTTACGGATAATAGCTCATAAACCAGCAAAATAGGGAAATGTGTTCACATATTTTGCCCAATTAACATTACTACTTATCCTGTGAATATAATATATTATGTATAATTTTATAATATTAAGAGATAATTAGTAAAGTTATATATTTTAGCATTTTCTAGCAATTTTTGTTACATATATTTAATTTTTACTCATTAATATTTTATTCATACAATTCTCAATTCAAGATCTGATATTGAGATCCTGGATATAGAATTTTATGATATTTTGGATCCTAAATCGACAATTAAGCTATCTTTTAGGTCCTATATTGATAATACTCTTAAAAAAAGTATGAAAAACACAATACATATAAAAATAGAACTCTAATTTATAATTTATAAAGCAAATTCAACTTAAAAGTAAAAAAAATAAAGAAAAAAGAAATTTTGATATATATGATGTGATAGATTTTGGAGAGAAAATAATATTATTTTAATTTTTAAAAATTATTGTTATATATATTAAATATAAATATGCATGTAATTTTTGGCAGGAAGAGTTTTTCTTTCACTAATCTACTTAATTATTATGAATAGACATAGATGATATTATTTTTGCTTTAAACAAAGCATTTTCCATCAAAAGAAATCAGGATTCTTCGATTCGATAATTTGGATTAATATTGATTTCATTTAAAAAAAAATGATTATTGGAGAAAATGGGTTGATAAATCATACATTAAAGAATAAATGAAAGAGAGAAAAATAATAGATTTGTTGGGAGAAAAAATGATGTTGTTTTGAATAGGACCAATAACAACTTAAATTAACATTTGATTCAACAATAAAATAAGAGGATAATATAAATATTTCTATCAGAATTAAAGTTAGGAAAAACATAAAAATTAAGTAAATTAAATATAGAGATATATTTTCCTATTTGTTTATATAAAGCCTCTTAACTTCTATACTCTTTATGATTGATTTCAACACGTTTTATTTACGTATTTTTATTAATGTGATGTTCATAATATATAATATTATCTTGAAAATATGAGTATTTATTGTTTCTTCTTTTCAAATAATTAGGTGGGGCATGCGAGGAATAATAATGTTACTCGCTCGGTCACAATTATTTGGTCCAGTTACTATTTTGAGGTGTCCTATTTAGATGATCTCATATGGAAATTTAGCATTGTTTTTTGTCTGCATTTACTAATGCACCCTTAAACAATTTAATAAATTTAACACAATTATAAGGTTATTATTAATAGTTATTACTAAATAAGGTCATTCAGAAAACTTGTTCAGATATTTAATATATTCATAAATGAGTTTTGACATTCGTGCAAGTTGAAATATGACCAAATAATTGGGATTAAGTGAATATAAATTATAAGGTTTCTCAATTTCTCCCACATAAGACAATTAGTATTTACTGGTTGGGTAGGTAAAAATAACAAAAAAAAGAATCACAAAAAGTCAGACAAACACATGTATTTATAGTAATGATTGCATCGAGCTTGAGCTCAACATGCAAAATAGGGATCGATCTAGTCGAATTTAAGCTCAAAGCTTAAGAAATTAAGTCGAATTTGAATTTGATAATACCCGGCTCGATTCAACCTATGAAGACTCCAGATCCAGTGTCACCTCATACATTGGGTTAAAGTCCAAAACAGTGACTGATCCATAAGATTTTTTGTAAGGGGTTGTTTTTTTTTATTTAATTTTTTTTTAACTCCTTCATCCATTTTCTTTATGAGTAAGTAATTCCAGAAAATATCGAATCACGATACTATAAAAATTAAAACAAATTCAATTTTGGGGCCTCCAACCCCCAACCTCTATGCAGATCCCGCCAATGGTCCTATAGATGTGATATGCATTTTTAACTTAAACTACAATCATATTTAAAAAAGTTTAATAAATAAATACTCCGTCCCAACTTAATTGTTTCACTTTCCTTTTTTGTCTGTCCCAACTCAATTGTCCAATTACTAAAAAAGGTAATTTTTTCACACTCAACAATAAAAAACCAATTTCACTCAACTTATATATTCTACACTCACATTTCTTGGTTATTGAGTCCGATCAACCCGAAACAATTAAGCCGAGACGGAGGAAATAATAAACATTTATATTTGTTATTTAAAAACAAATTGATTTTTCTATAATAGTAATGCATATAAATTTAAATACACACTCATATATTTTTAGGAAATTTAAACTCATGATCTATTAATTACACACAAGATACTTTTATCATGACTAAGCATTAAATTAAACTATTTGTGAAAATTGGCATTGATTTACATTAAAGGTGCAGCTGGGATTTGTAGCAATTAATGTTTTACTTATTTTTCCCCCTTCTACTTATTTCCTAGTTAACAATAACAGTGCTATCCACTTGCGAAGCCAGCATAGGGCACTGGGGGTCGCCGACCCCCCGGCGGCTGGACTTTTTTTTTTAAGTTATGTTTCAAAAAAATTATAAGACTCGATCCAATCGTAATATGATCCAGCCCTCAAAACACAAAGTCTATGGTCGAGCCCCCCTAAACACAAAGTCTGCCTTCGCCCTGCTATCTACCATAAACATTAATTACATATCGACAAACACATCTCGATTATATATATATATAGGCGTGGGACAATCAAAGCCATTTATCATTTCAAAACATAATTCAATTCATATCAAGACTACATATATATGCATGGTGCATAATTTCAAGAGAAAAAATAATGAACAAACTCCATCTTGTACGGTTTGTAATTGAAATTGTTGTCTGATTTTAATGCTGTGGTAGTAGTGTACAGTGTCGAAGGAGTTGTTGCCGATTTAATTGATCCTCAATAAATAATGATAATTTAATAGGCTATGAATCTGAAATATTTGTATAGAGATGAGATTATCTGAGGAAAAAGTTTTTCTTATGAGAAAAAAATAAATTTTTTATCTTTTAATCTAAATAAATCAATGAATATTTTAAACTCAAACAAGAATTATAACACAATCAAGCAACAAACAATAACTGAAATACAATCAAGTAACAATTAAAATACAACAAAGCAATATTGTGATCAAGTAACAATTAAACACAATCAAACAACTTTCTCACTTTCTCACGTTAAAATTTCTCTTATCGGATCTGCTCCATATATATATATAGGCTTAATTAAGTGAGAATTGTCTTAACGTGAAAATACTGCATTATAATCTTGATATACTTCATTTAAACCTCAAAATTAGGGCTGACAATTCGTGCGTGTTGGGTCGTTATCGTGTCGTGTCTTATCATGTTTGAGCTTGACGGGTTCGTGTTTGAGCTTAATATGTTCGTGTCGTGTTCGTGCGTGTTCGTGTCGTGTCAGAAATTGCCAGCCTTACTCAAAATACTTCATTTCATTTATCTTCAATTTATTTTTGATTTTGTTCATTTCATCATAAAATTACTTCATTATTTATTCGTATATTCTCACATTAAGAACAATTCTCATATGATCAGACTTCTCTATATTTATATAAAAAATGTTTAATGTTTGGTTTTATATAAGAAAATTAATATAAATATTATTCTCTCAATTTCCGATCGATTAGTCACTTATTAACCGGACAAAATAAGTAATGTTTATGAATATTAGTGAACTTAGTATTTTATTAATGAATATGAAAACTTTGCCCTTTTAAAAAATAGGCTAATATATTGAAATTAACAATAACATAATTAACATTAGCAATCAATCACAATTTTACTGTTCACTTCATCTTCTTTCTTCTTCTCCATCATGCATTCCTTTGTTTCTTAGCTAGCCTTTTTCTCTCTCCTTTTTTTAAATTCTACCCACCGGCCACCACTCCTAATATGCAACTCCTCTAACCTTCCTTTTTTACTCTCTCTCTCTCTCTATCTCTCTCTCCATATATACATATAGAAATAGATATAGTCTTTTGTATCCATTCGCTACCCACCTTCTCTCCTCGGTTTTGCGCGTGGGTTTTTGTTTTGGGTTGCAGATTTTTTTATTTTTTATTATTATTTTTTTTTAACCAGGATATGTTGCAGGGTTGCATATAAACAGATTTTGAATTCTTTTTTTTTTTTTAAATAATCCCAGCTTACTCTTTTTCGCTATCTGCATTCTTCATCTCCTTCATGTAATTTTCAAGAAATATCTGTAACTAAGAGAGGGTGGGACGGTTACAAGTGTTTGTTTGTTTGGGGTGATTTCCTTCCGTGTCACCAGAATATAACATGTAGACATTTTTGTCTCGAACCCTAGAAACGTGGACAAACAAAGCCAATTTGAATGTCAGGAATTCGAACCCAGTAGGTTTTCTGATTTAAATATTGGTTCGAATTCAATGAATTCGAACCCTTTTTATTTTTTTTATTTTTAAAATAATTTTATTGCAAAATCATTTAAATATTTGTTCGAATTCAAGGAATTCGAACCCTTTTTATATTTTTTATATTTAAAATAATTTTATTGCAATAGTTCGAATATGGGGATTTAGGGTTAGGGTTAGGGTTACGGCATTGGGGATTTAGGGTTAGGGTTAGGGTTTATTGGTTATATTTATGGTTTACATATATTTATTTTAATGTATGATATAAATAAAATAAAAATATATGTAACAACAAATTAAGCACAAATTGAATTGAAATATTACAAAGAGTATTCTCGGAATGCGAACATATTAAAGATAATTGAAGAAATAAAAGAAAATCATTATGAAAAGTCTACTACATTAATTTAACAAGAAATCTAGTTCCCATTTTATTTCTGCCTCTTGAGCCATGTAGGGAGCTTCATGCTCTTTCTGGTGCTCTTAGAAGAAGATGATTCTTCAAACCCTTGATTTCCTAAAAAGCAAAATGTGATAATTAAGAAAAATGTACATCTTAATTAATGTTGTAATAGGAAATGTGAATAAATAAGTAAAAATATTGATACCTGTCATGGTATAGTTTCCCGTGGATTGGTCCGTACTGGACTGATGGGTAGTAGATGTGGTTTGTTCGGGACTGGATTGTTCAAAATCAGATTGTTCTGGATTGGACCGGTAGGATCCGTACTGAGGAGGATTGGGATTGGACTCGTAGGGAATGGACTGGCTGGGATTGGGATTGGGATTGGACTGGTTGGGATTGGGATTGGACTGGTAGGTACTCATGAAGTCTTCGAAGCTGCCGAAGAGGGATTCGTAGTTATAGTTATGTGAGGTAGCAGGGTGGTCATGAATATTCATGTTGTGATATGGCTCTAGCTCTGGTTGTGCCTGAATGACTGGATGATAATTGTCATGTCGGTAATAATGATCTTGTGCATCGACATTACTCCTTCTCCTCCCACTGCCTGGCTTGAACCCTCCTCGCCCCCCCCCCCCCCGTTGTTGCGGTACCATAGGCGGTCTTGGGAGCGTTGATGGATCACTAAATATTGCAGAATGAGTATGACTCGTTCCGCTATGTGACCCAGAAAGTTCTAGTACTTGTGCGCAATAGTCAGCTGCTTTTTTAAAATCTTCGCTAACTCCAGCATAAGAGGAGTAATGTTTAGCCCGCTCACGCAATAACGACATCACATTGCTAAGACCACTCTTCTACATTAAATCATTATATACGATATTGGACCAATTTGGATTTAGTTCAAATAGTAATAAACTATATAAATATATGAAAATGACTTACAATGAATTGCAGCTCGTCCCCGTGTCCCATGTACCCCTGTGGTGCGACATTTTCCCGAGTGTGACTTGGATTAGCCACAAATATGACTGTTCTCTCCATGCCCGTGGATCACGGAGGTAGTAGCAACCCTGTACAACAAGCACATGAAGATGATGATGAAGATGACGATACATGGTGTCCGAACAACAGCGAGGATTTCGAAGACGACGAGGAATCATATGTGCCAGAGACAGATATTGATTCTGACGAGGGAGAAATTACTTTTTCCACAGGGGAGCGACATGTCTTCGACGATATTGGCAATCCAGATCCTTACAGGACCGATTATTTTGACGACATGCCAGTATTTTGGAACGATGATGTTCAACATATAAAGGCTGGTACGTATTTCAAAACTAAGTAACAATTGATTTATGCAGTTACTGCATGGTCTCAATCAAAGGGTGTTCAATACACCACCAAGAGGAGCTCCCAAACCACGTGGGAGGTGAAATGCAAAGAGAAGGATGCAAATGGTCCTCCGTGCCAGTGGAAAGCTAGGGCAGTTTATGACAAACCTTCAGGGGGGTGGAAATTGAACACGTGGACGGAGGACCACAACTGCTCCGGAAACAATTTGGCTGTCAATATTACGGCGAATCTCATAGCAAAACTCATTCTTCCCCACCTTCAAGTCGATCTGGAGTATAAGGTGGCCAACGTCATTGTCAATGTTCGTGAAAAGTGGAACGTGGACGTTGGGTACAAGAAATCATGGCATGGCCGTCGAAAAGCATTGGAGGCTCTCTACGGTGACTGGGAAACCAACATCCGGGAGCTGCCGGGGTTCATGGCAATCCTATGCCAACACAATCCGGATACAGTTGTGGTATGGAAGTTCCTCAAGAATGAGAAGCACATGGAGCATAGGACGTTCCGGTATATGTTTTGGGCATTCGGTGCCTGCATCTCCGCGTATCAGCACACACATCCAGTGGTGATGGTGGACGGAACGCACCTGCGTGGGTCGTATAAAGGGAAGTTGCTGCTAGCTGTGACCAAGACAGCCAACAATCACATAATTCCACTGGCTTAGGCCCTCATCGATGAAGAGTCCACCCACAGCTGGAGATGGTTTCTTAAGCACCTGCGCCTCAACGTTCTAAAATCAAGACCGACGTGCATCATATCAGACCGGTATGCCGGTCTCCTCGCTGCATTTCAGTCATACTTTGAGCGTTTTCCTAGAGCTGGATGTCATCGATATTGTCTTCGCCATCTTCGATCCAATTTATTGGATAAGTTCAAGACGAGTGGCCTCAAACAAGTTTGCACCAGGATCGGACAAACATTTGATGGGAAGGAGTACAATAAAGCTTTGTCTGATTTGTGGGATCTAAACCGTGCTGCATATGATTGGTTGCAGCGTCATCCAGCTGACAAATGGACGCTCTACGAGGACGGAGGGCATCGTTGGGGCAACACGACAACTAATATCGCTGAGAGTTACAACAATGCTCTCAAAGGTTGCCGCTTCTTGCCTATCCGAGCCTTCGTAGAAGCCACTCTAGAGAAGTCAACAAAGATCTTTGAGCGTGCCCGGAATGAGCTCAACACTTGCAATACTGCACTTCCCCCTTACCAACATGACCGGTTCATGAAGAGTCGATTGAAGGCTAACGAGCATGTGGTAAGATTGTACAATCCTGCTAACCAGGTTTACAAAGTGGTCAACATCTATACCACAGAACAAGGTGAGCGAAGACAATCTTTTTCTGTCCACTATCCACAAAAGTCTTGTTCTTGCAGGGAGTGGCAGGCAATGCGGTTCCCTTGCTCTCACGCAATTGCCGTTTCTCAATTAAGGGGGGATAATCCACTTAATTTGGTGCATGACTACTATACCATTCAAGCATGGTGTGCACAGTTCAGTGGGGGCTTTTATCCGATTCCTGGAAACTCACACACTGTGAATCTTGGATGGCGTCTCAAGCCGAATCCAATCCGTCTAGCACATGCAAAGGCCCGACATAAAACGCAGTGCTACCGAATGAACATGGATTATCAAAGTCAGACGAGTGGGGGTGGAAGAAAATGCACTAGATGCGGAAATCCCGGTCATATTGCAAGAAAATGTCCTTATTCTCATCCTCCATCAGATAGGCTGCCAATTCATCGTATTTACAATGCCGATGGTACGCGCGATAAAGAATACAATGTTGATGAACACTTTGGTGGTGATGCTGAAGAAGACTATGATGGTGAGGAGTAGAACATTGTCTTTGTATTTTTATTTTACTGTCTTTAATGCAATTTCATGTATTTTAATTTGATTAAAGTAGAACAATTATTATTATTATGAAACATTGCATTCGCGACGTAGAAGAAAAAAAACTAAAAAAGTAAATAAATATAATTAATATAAATAATAATAATATAATAATATAAAAGAAACTGGTTCGAATTTGTCAAATTCGAACCCATTAAAAATTCAAAAACCCTTCTAGGTTCGAATCTGACACATTCGAAATGCCTACTTTTGTCCACATGCTAGGTTTTTTTTAGGGTTTGTCCACATGGTTAGGGTTACAGACATTTTGGTAATTTTTCCTGTTTGTTTGTTACCTTCTCTCTTTTTCCACGCTCCCCAGAGAGAAATGTTGGATCTGAATGTGGACGCCGCCTTCTCCGTCGACTCGTCTCTTTCCGGCGAGGAAATCGACCGGCGGAAGACGTCCACCGCCGATTACCTGGCTTCGACCACCACATCCACCACCAACAATGCCGCCGCGGATGAGGTCGACTGCGACAGCTCGACTCTCAATTTCCCAATCCTCAACAACAAGCACGCGATCGAGACGGAAGATGACGCCAACGACGACGTCGTTAACTCCCGGAACGAGCTGCAGCTCTTCCCCAGCTGCACTCCGCCTCCTTCCCTGATGATTAGAGCGAACTACTGGCTGCATCTATCGGCGCCGGAAGCTGCAGGCGGCGGCGGCAGTTGTCGAGTGGAATTGGGTAATAACAAGGCGCAGTTGCCGCCGAGTAATCCGATGCAGCCGCCGCCGCCGCAGGCAAAGAAGAGCCGGCGCGGGCCCCGCTCCCGGAGCTCGCAGTATCGAGGGGTCACCTTCTACCGTAGAACTGGAAGATGGGAATCCCATATTTGGTTCGTCTATACATATACATACACACATATACATACATATTCTGCATGCATTGCATGCCCATAATTCAAGATTCTGATATTTTATATCATCATGAATTTCGGTTTAGAATTAATCTTTGTTTTTTTTTCATGGATAAATTCTCTTAGTTTCATGAGAATTCAGAGAGAACCTGCTCAACACGAGTGAATGTGGAGTCTTCAGGGATGTCGGAGTTTCCTTGAGCTAGCAAATGACGAGTGCGCTCGCGTGTGAGATACAGCTTGTCCCTCACATCACCAAGAATCACACGATAGGGCTCACTTGGTGAAATTGTTTTCCAGAATTCTGAACATCAATGTTCATACACACCATCAGGCAATCAGTAGTAGATGATGAGAAATTCATGGTCATAAAAATAGGCTACCTATGAAATGCTTTGCATCTCTCTTGGAAGACCGGTGGAGTTCATCAGCCAGGACACGAAGCTCTTCGTTGCAACGCCACATGGATAATTGGAACAAGAAAAAAAAAGTTAGATTGCAAGCAATGGGCACTGCATAGCAAAGCTTCACTTGTTAAAATTATTACCTCAAACATTAGATCCTCTATCTGAGAATAGTACAAGTTCGCAGCCATCATTCTGGCCAATAAGCAGACATCCCTAGTGACCTCGGGAGTGACCCTCGGATTGCCTGCAACGACGTACAACCATGATTCACTCATGCTCACAGTTCAGTAAAATTATATATACAGAAGATTGTCATGAAAAGTTAGTGAATTTTATTTAGACAAACTAAAAGAAAAAGAAAAAGCACGAGCATGTATGCTTATGTTGTGACTTGTGAGATAGTACAAGACACCATTTATTCAGAGATAAAGATGTTATACCATCACGGTCTCCACCCATCCAAGATGAAAATTGGATTAGAGGAGCATGGTATGGAATGCGCTCATTGATCCCTATATTCTTAAGTGCTGTATCAACACGGCGCAGAAACTTGGGGACACCTTTGATGATTGTTTCATGAAAATAGCTCATCCCTGCCCTCATTTCATCCTGAGGTGCAGGTGGGGTCCTTCTTATTTCGTCTGTTCGAAAAGCAGCTTGAATCTGGAAACATAAAGAAGAGTAAGAATACAAGAGGAAATGTGACAATTTGAGAAGGCTGTTTCTTTTCTTTTCGTGAATCGTTTAGTAAATTAACTCACATTTATAATATATACAATATGATATCATATTTTTATATTAACATATTTTATGTGAGACACATCAACTTGCATGCATGTCTGTTATTTGTGGAATCCAAACACACATGGAGTTTGATCCATACACATTTTACAAAGATAAAGCCTCACCCACGAATCCCCGAATGGACCGTCGTGATGTTTGTTCATTTGAAGCTAGGGTTTTTGTGTGTGTGTGTCTGTTTTTTTTTTTTTTTTTTTTGGGAGTATGTGTGTAATGGTGTATAATCAACTTGCATGTCTGTTATTTGTATTGTGGAATACCTTGGGCTAGCTGATACGTACATCACATTAAAACTACTTTAATTGGAAACATCTCATGAGCTATAGATATACAATTTGATGGATGATGAGTACGTACGTTATTAATATTAATGTGCATGCCATCCACTTTGCTTCCTAAATTATTAGTTAAGTAGAGACACATATACATATGCATACACTTGCACAACATGCATATTCGAAACAATGAAATTCGAATAAATAGTGTGAGATGGGTATGTCCAAGTGCATAAGATCCTCGAGGCTTTACAGTAGCTGCAAAGTATGATGAAAAACTAATTAATCTGCAAAAAAACCGAATTACTTAATTAGCTCATCCAATCTATTTATACAACAGAAGTGAAATCTCAAGCTAGCCTACCATATTAACTGCATGGTTTTCGATTAATGTGGATTCAAATTTGAAGAAATGGGCCACTGCTTCCTCGGGTGCACCAACAACAACTCCATGGCCTAGGTTCAGAGTGTGGCCCTTCTTCCCAACCCCGACAAATTAAACCGCATGGATCATGTCAGTGTCTGCAGCCTTAGCTTATGTCCTTGAAAGAGCAATAAATTAATACTAGTCGTAGAGTTAATCCATGCATATATATATGACAAATATTGAATAAGTAGACAATAAAAAAAAAAAAAAGAAACACAGATCGAGAGAAACCATTTACGGAGAAATGCTTCAAATAAATGCATGCACCATGATTAAAGTAAGATGCACACTGGAGAAAACCCACCAAACAGGCAAACACTATATATAATAGAGAAAATGGTAAGGCTGTGAAATTTAAAATATATCTGCCTTAGCTTTTTGTTAAATTAGAAAAAACCAACAAACAAAAACTAACTAGCTCTAAATACAAATCGACTTGATAAACACAAACAGCTAGATTATTGTTTTCATTTTGGCTGCAGAAGTTACATGCAAACATTCGACTTTTTTCGTAACCAACAAGCAAAATGCAAGTAGATCACAGTTCCCACATATGAATAAAAGATTTGTATGCAGTGAGCTCCGGACTCTACTTGATAGATGATGTTGATGTAATCAGCAATTGCCTTTGTTAGATGAAAAAGAAGAGTCCTGAGCAAAGTGGGTGCTGCATGCCACATGCTCTTTATTCTTGTCCCACCTTCAACTATATATGTAGCAATTGTCCAGACAAAGCCCAAAACCGCCCTACCTAAAAGTAAGTATTGCAAATACTTCTTCAAAGGTACCTAAACAAGGCCAAGCTCAGCAATGACTACCAAAAAAAAACTCAAATCTAAACTTAAATGACTACAAAACGTCAACATTTTCATTCTAATTTTCCTTGAAACATACAACTCCATACATACTTTGAATTGAAAACTCACAAGTCCAAATGTCTCTTGTTATACCCCAAATGGGATCACTGGATTAACGAAGTTCCAAGTCGTTCGATCCAAAGGGAAATACCCCCTCGAGCCACATGGTAGGTTAATATCGAACCCTCTGGAAAGATATTCATACTTACCAAGTACAATGCAAGTAAGATGCGCATATCAAGGAGTGCAGGATTAATCTTCGCTACCTCCTAAAGATAGACCCCTGAATCAAGCCAGAGATCAAGCCCTTTCCTTGTAATATCAAGTCAAATGATGTATATATATGAGAAAGGATTAATAAACGAGGGTTGGTGTTTTTTTGGGAGAGGCATTTTGCTCAATATATTCTGGTGGAATTCAGATCTATTATCTTTGAAGTACTCTTTCAATACGATATTTGTGAAACAACAATTGGCGCTGTCTGTGGGAATTGAAAGAAGGAAACAGTGATGGATAGATCTGGATCCAGGGGGACTGAATCAGCAAGTGAAGGAAATTCTGAGATGAACCAAAGAGTTTTTGAGGAGCATCTACAACAGATGCAAGAGAAAATGGAGGAATTAAGAGAGCAAAATCGACGAGCCACTTTGGACGCCGAGAGATTGAGGGAGCAATTGACCGTGTATCAAGAACGGAACAAATCTGAAAGTGTAGATGATGAACGCCATGAAACCTACTCTGAGAATACACATCACTCAACAGGTCATAATCAGAAGAGAAATGAACCAAGCGAAAGGGTAAAGAATCTCGAAGCAAAAGTGGAGGAGTTGACAAAGGCTCTAGCCACTGTACCTGGCCTACCGAACGCCACCACGAACGACGTGGCAGGAAACTACAACGACTCACCCTTCTCGAGTTGATTGGCAAACGAAGTGATTCTAGAAAGATTTGTGATTCCCGTAATTAAGGCTTATGACGGAGCAACTAACCCGGATGAATTTATAACATTGTACAAATTCAAGTTGCAGACCATAACAATGCCAGAAGCGGTACGAGAGGCGTGTATGTGCAGGAGCTCTGGCGCGTGCCTTGAAGGAGCGGCGATGCAATGGTTCATGCACCTCAAAGTGGGGAGCATTGAGTCGTTCGCTGAGTTACATAAACAATTCTGCTCGCAATTTTCGAGTAGTAGGAGAATGCCGAAGCGCTCAGATTACCTATACCAGATCACGCAAAAGGATGGTGAGTCGCTGCAATATTATATCAAACGATTCAATGAGGTGAAGGTTGCAATCCCGAATTGCTTGGAGGAGACAGCAATTTCGGCATTTAAGAAAGGACTGATACGGGGTTCGAGCCTTTTCTGGAAGTTAGTAAAATACCCAGCTCGACATATGCCGAGATGATGGCGAGAGCAGATGTTCAAATTCGAAAAGAAAGAGGAAGAAAACTTCTGGCGGAGAGATAAGGGTCGACTCGTAACACGACAAAATGCGACGATGGGAAGGAACAGGTTCACACCATATACGAACCGGGCAGACCGAAAAGTCACAGGAGCACAAAACATATCGGGGGGCGCGGTAAAGCGCTTCGACATGAACGCAAACCCTATGGTAGTAATTCAGGAGATGATGGCCTTGAGAGGACAAGTCAGGTGGCCAACCAAGGTATTGGCTAATATCGGACAGAAAACCCCGGAGAACTACTGTGCATTCCATCGGAGCTACGGACATAAAACCATCGAATGCAGAGATTTTCTAAGGGAAATACAGAGGCTTCTCGATCAGGGATACCTGCAGCATTTGAAGGGAGAACAAAGGAGCAATACGTAGAGAAGGAATAAGGGGAAACCGGTTCGTGAAAAAAGGGAAATGGCAACTGGAGCAAATTGAGTACCGCTGCCGAATGAGCCGCGGATAGAAAAAACAATCCACATGATATCCGGGGGGCCACCTATAGCAGGGAATTCACAAAATGCCTACAAACGATACAGACGAGAGGCAAGGAGCGTGAACTCAATACGCCCATCTTGGCTATCGACCGAAGAGATCACATTCGGACCATCGGATTCAGAAGGAGTTCGACATCCACATGACGATGCCCTGGTAATTGAACTCCTAATTGCCAATTGCAGGATGGAGAGAATGATGGGTTTTGTATACTGAAAGCATTTATTACAATGTGTATACAACGGTTTATTTCTCCTATCTGTTAAACAAACTGCATGTATGAACAAATGTATCCTCTTGTCTCACCGATAGGGACGATCTTGTTGCGTGTAGTAGATTGCAGAAGACAGTATGATCACTTGACCTAGTGAGACATAAACCTGATCATAGCCGAGACAGCGTATGAGGATACGACTGTCCGGATGGCTGCGGCATTGTCTGAATAAGTAGCTTGTCTTGGTTACTTGACATGCCGATACGCAGGAGGTGGCGTATTGATGGACCGCAGTGAGATATATTCGTCTGTCTGACATCAGCAAATAAAAGATCTCGTAATATTGATTGAGTCCAAACCCTAACGAAGGTTCAGGGGTTTGCACGAATTGGCTGTTGCTTTGACTTGCCATGGTGGAGAGCCAACACAGCGCGCTCGTATATCCGCATCTTGGGTAACAGCGGTTCGTGTAGTACTGCCTGAGACTGAACTTAGGTAACCATATCCGAGTAATACGATGGGGACATTCCCTGAGGAGCTCAATAACATTCATCGTGCCAAAGTCCTGCAGGCTGATTAAGTTCAGACACGAGTGATAAGGTTTGAGTGGTACTACTTAGGAATATTAAGATATTAATTAATTGTAGTTAGAGCTCGTCAGAGGCTCCGATTAATTAATAAATGTCCGGTAACCTTAAATATGGGGATTCTCAATTAATGCAACCCGTTCTCACAACGTGGTAATAAAGGGGTAGGTCAGTATTAATTCTGTGGTGAAAAAGAATTAATATTAATTAATTAATTGTGTCCTGGGTTGTGGACATGGGAATTAATTAATTTATAGGCCCACTTTATTATTTGCATTAGGTCCCAGGTCTGGCCTAATTAAATATGCTGAATTGAGCCCAAAGAGCCCATTAGGGATAAAACCCTAGGTCTATAAATAGACAGCTCTCTCTCATAAGTTGTAAGACAGTTGAAAAATAGAAACCCTAGAGAGAGAGCAGAGTGGGCGCCGACTTTGGTTCAGAGGGAGGAGAATTTCGATTCTGGTCCTGCTCAGAATACAGATCTGTGGAATCCTCACCAGTAGCAGATTTGATCAGCATTGGGATATAGATCTGAAGATCTAATCTGGAGAACAGATTTCTTTCTCTTGCTATTTCTTTGTTTTCGAATTTGTTTAGAAATTAGACTGCTAATTTCTGTTTCCGCAGACAAATTTGGAGCGTGGTTGAATTGAGATTTGGAATTCAAACGCGAAAGATCGGTTCAGACTCGACGGAGTTACGGTAAACCTTAGATCCACAATTCTTCGTATTAAATTCATAGGAGCATGCTAGGGTTTTGAGAATTTAATTGTGAGCAATATCCATAGATCCGATCCGGTTCAGTTTGGTTTTGGTGATTCGGTTCACGGAAAAACCCTACAGAGAATCCTCGTAGACAGTGGAGCTTCTTCGAACCTAATATTCCTTAAAGCATTCAAAGGAATGGGAATTTCGGAGAGAAACCTGAGACCCAGCACAAGTCAGCTCATAGGTTTCAGTGGAGAGCAGTTGATACCATTGGGAGAATCGTACCTACCTGTATATTCAGAAGGCATAAATCTCTCGACCCGTTTTCAGGTGATTGACGCAGATTCTTGTTATAACGCCATCATGGGACGACCATGGATGCACGAACTTCAGGCAGTACCATCTTCCTTTCATCAAGTAATCAAATTTCCAACGCCGTGGCGAATTCGGTCAATAAAGGGAGAACAACATACCGCTAGAGACTGCTATGTCGTAACCTTAAGGACGATAAGTATGGTCGAGACAAGGGAGAACTTGGAAAAGATCAACCTAGCCGAGAATGAAGTGGAGTCTACATTCATCGGTAGGGACATTTCGGATGATGGGCGTGGCCCATTGATAGACTTTCTGCGGAGTCAAAGAAGTTCATTTGCTTTCGACCATACAGAAATGCCAGGAATCGACCCGCTGGTGATATCGCATCGACTGAAGGTCGATCCAAAGGCCAAACCCGTTCATCAGAGGAGGAGACGGTTTGCACCAGAGAAGAATGCCACAATCGCAGAGGAAGTATCAAACCTGTTAAAAGTCGGATTCATAAGGGAGGTCAAGTACCCAGAATGGTTAGCCAATGTGGTCGTAGTGAAGAAAAAGAACGAGAAAAATCGCGTGTGTGTAGATTACACAGACCTGAACAAAGTTTGTCCAAAAGATCCATTCCCTCTTCCTCATATTGACAGGTTGGTCGACTCAACCGCAGGATATCAGATGATGTCCTTCATGGATGCATTCTCGGGTTATAACCAAATCAGAATGTTTTCCCCGGATGAGGAGAAAACGTCATTCATGACAAACCAAGGAATATACTGCTACTGGGTGATGCCGTTTAGATTAAAAAATGCAGGATCAACATATCAAAGACTGATGAACAAAATGTCTGAGCCGTTGATTGGAAAATCAATGAAAGTCTACATCGATGATATGATCGTGAAATCATCAAGCTTGAAAGAGCATCTCGACCATTTGGAGGAAGCCTTCAATATTCTGAAAAAGTTCAACATGAAACTGAATCCCTCGAAATGCCAATTTGGGGTAACAACAGGGAAGATTTTGGGATACGTGGTTAGCAGACAGGGGATCGAGGCAGACCCCGTCTAGATCAAGGCAAACCAAGAGTTGAAACCTCCGACTACCACAAAGGAACTTGAAAGAATGATAGGGAAGCTGGCAGCACTAAGTCGATTCGTGGCACGCTACTCGGATTGCACCTCGAGATTTTTCGAGTTGCTTAAAAAGGCAAAGCGATTCGAATGGACGCAGGAGTGTGATGAGGCACTTGCACAAATGAAGATCTACCTGTCCACGGCCCCGGTTATGTCCAAACCACACGTGGGAGAAATTTTGCAATTATACTTGGCAGTATCAGAGAGATCACTCAGTGCAGTATTGGTAAGGGAACAAGGGGGGTCGCAATACCTAGTGTACTATGTTAGCAGAACATTGGTTGAGGCTGAAACACACTATCCCGCCTTAGAGAAACTCGTGCTGGCATTGGTATTGTCCACAAGGAAGTTCCGACCATACTTCGAGTCACACGAAGTAGTCTTAGTATCAAACTTTCCCATAAGAAGTGTTCTGGCGAAGCCTGAGCTATCAGGTAGAATGATGAAATGGGCAGTCGAACTCGGAGGATACGGATTGCGATTCGAACCACAACGAGCCATCAAATCCCAAATCCTCGCCGATTTTGTTGCGGAATACACCCCGGAAATGCACATTCAAGCAAAAATCGAGTTCGCACCAGTAGGAGAACCCATGGAATTTTGGACACTGCACGTTGATGGGTCAAGCAACTCGAAAGGGGCAGGAGCCGGGGTATCCCTAACGTCACCGAGTCAAGTGACATACCAAAGGGCAATTAAGTTCGAGTTTCGAGCCACAAACAATGAAGCTGAATACGAAGCTCTCATAGCAGGCATGCAACTAGCGATGGAAATGAAAGTGAGAAAGTTACGGATCAAATCAGATTCGCAACTTATTGTGAACCAGCTATCTGGTTTGTTCCAGGCAAAAGATTGCAGGATGTCAGCATACCAAGAGGTTGCGAAAAGGTTGGAGTCAACCTTTGAAGAAATATCAGTGGATCACATTTCGAGGGAGTTTAATGTAGAAGCAGATGCGATGGCAACACTGGCTGCATCCACAAACATGAGTTCGTCTCGACTCATTCCCCTTGTGACCGCATTATGGCCAGCAACTCGAGACCTCGAAGATGACAAAAATGGGACAAAACAGATAAGCTCGATCTCGAGTACAAACTCTTGGATGGACCCGATAAGAGCGTTTCTGCTCGGAACAAGTGCTGAGCACGGAACAGAACTCGCAAGGATAGCTAGAAGAGCTGCGAGATTTATCTTTCTCGATCAAGAGTTATATAAGAGGTCGTTCGAGGGACCATTGCTTAAGTGCGTTAACGAGCAAGAAGCAAAGTTTGTACTCGTCGAAGTACACGGGGGAAGCTATGGAAACCATGCAGGCCCAAGGAGTTTGGCACACAGAGTTATATCGACAGGATTTTATTGGCCAACGCTGAGGAGCGATTCGAAGGAATTTGTTAAAAGATGCGAGAGTTGTCAAAGATTCGCAAACTTGAGTCATAAAAAAGCTAAGATGTTGCACTCGAATGTTTTGGTATGGCCTTTTCATAGATGGGGAATTGATATAGTCGGAAAGACACCCAAGGCAAGAGGAGGAAAGCAGTACATCGTGGTCGCAACTGATGCCTTCATAAAATGGGTCGAAGCAGAACCCCTTTCGAGTATACAGGATACTCAGATGATAAAGTTTGTATGGCAAAACATTGTGTGCCGATTTGGGCTACCGCGTGAAATCATAACTGATAACGGGAGACAATTCTCAAGCAAAAAATTCAAGAGTTACTGCGAAAACTTGGGAATAAAACTGCTGTTTTCCACACCAAGATACCCGGAAGCAAATGGCCCAGCGGAGTCAACAAACAAAACGATCCTAAACACTTTGAAAAGAAGACTGGGAACATCGAAGTCGAACTGGGTCGACGAACTACCAGGAGTCTTGTGGTCCTATCGCACAACATCGAGGACCAGCACGGGAGAGACCCCTTTCACGCTGGCATATGGTTCCGAGGCAGTGGCTCCAATCGAGGTAGTGAAAATGAGTCCACGAGTGAAGTGGTTCGACGAGGAAACAAATCGAGAAAAAGCTTTCGAGTCACTAGAGATGCTGGATGAAGTACGGAGTGAGGCAATCAAGAGAATGGAAAGAAGGCAAAAGACGGTCGACCGGTTTTATAATAAAGCGGTTCAACTGAGAGCGCTGAATGTTGGAGATTGGGTGCTAAGACAAGTTTTTCAAAATATGAAGGAAGTCAATTCTGGAAAACTAGGACCGGCTTGGGAGGGACCATACATAGTCTCTGAGGTAGTAAAAAATGGGGCTTACCACATCAAGACACCGGAAGGGCGAAATATACCAAATGCATGGAACATCAAATACCTTAGGAAATTTTACTTCTGATGTAATTTTTCCCTTTTTTCTCCTTCTTACATTCATGAATAAAGTAAAACGCTTGAGCAGTAAAGCTTACTTCAGCAAAATATTGTATTCGAGTGCAAGAAAATAAAAGCATTACATCAAAAGAGTTTAGTTTTGAGTCGTCAAAAACAAAAAGAGAAATCGGTGTAAAAGCATTAAGTCGGTGGAGTTCGAGGAGGGGTCCCATCCTTCTTGCTCGCTGATTCTCCATGGTCTCTCGACCCCACCTCCTCGTTCGCAGAATCACTCGAGGTGGAATCATCACCCTCCGAATCAGCCGACAAGAAACTCAAATCCAAATCAGGATACATGGCGAGGACGGATCCCTTAACATCAGCAGCAGCCAACTTCTCCATGTCTTTGAACACCGGACGACCTAGAGGAGTATTCATCAGTTGATACAAGTTCAACCCTTCACCAATGGTTTTAGCTTTCTCGAACTCATCCCTCAGAGCTAATAATTCCTGCTCTCGACCACCTAGCTGAGCAGCCTGCTCATCCCTAAAATGTTTCTCCGATTGTAACTCATTGATAGCGGAAAGTTTTTCAGACTTCAACTGTTCGATCAATTGACAAGAAGAGAGTAACTCCTCCTTAGCCGCCGAGAGAGCATCAACTGCCTCACCCTTCTCCCTTTCAACCACACCAAGAGACGTAGCCAAAGCAACCCGACTGCGCTTTTCCTCCGCCATCGTTTGAACAGCACCGAAGAATACAGATCGAAGCATCTCAATATTCTGGAAAAATTCGAACAATAAGATTGGATACAAAAAGAAAAAAATAACAATCGAACATATAAGACACGAGGTTACCTTGAGTGAAACATGTGAAAAATCCATAAACTTCTTTATCGCTCCAGTCGAGGTATACCATGGTGGACCAGCCAATGTGACTCGAAGAAAGGTTAAGAAATCGCCCTTGCCTGCAGCTGCAAGTCGACGGTCTTGAGTCATCTGATCTATTTTCTCGACATCGACTGGGGGGAGGAGGCAGCAGTACGAGATGAATCTGCAACTACATGGTCTGTACGAGGGTTGTCGGTATCTTGAGTAGTGAGGTCAAAAATCTCACGCTCCTTGTCATCAACCACCTTATCCAATTCGACTTTCTTCTTTTTCCTCTTCTCCAAAACTTCATTGTCGGAGTCAACTTCCTCGGATTTGTTCTTGAAAACTACTTCGGATTCTTCTTTCTTCGAACCGCCAGTGCCTTTGGACTTCTTCTTCCTCTTGTGCCTCATACCGGCGCACCTCTGAGACAATCGAATGAGTTCCTCGGGTGTCAACTTCGTCATGTCCTTGACTCCTTCGATGTCAGCCCACCGAGAGCCGGTGAGTCGATCAATGTCCTGGATAGAATACTTGTAAGCTTGACTGATCCGATATCGTTCCTCTGCGGTAAGTGCGGGGCGAGGTGGACCTGCAAAAAGAAGGTCAGTGAGACTTCAAAATTTTTTCATTAAATGAGAATACTTACGAGAGGCGATTCGACCCCGGACAAAGAGGATTGTTCTGCCGGTATTCGCACATAAAAGAAGTCCTCGACCCAGCCCGTGCTATTAGTCGAGCAACCTTTAATTAGCAGCTTTTGCGTGTTTTCTGAATGCTTCGAGAAAAATAATAGATTTCGCCATTTTGAGCATGCAGATTGTACAACTCTGCAAATTCTCGAGCTGTAGGCGACTCGAATCCCAGATCATGAAAGATAAGTAAGGCACCCATCATGTGCCTCCACGCCATTGGGGCCAACTGAATAGGCGCTATATCATAATATTCCAACACGGATACGAAAAATGGGTGAAGCGGTAGCCTGATCCCATATTTGAATATACGGGTCGAAAATGCCATGTACCCAAATGGAGGGCGATGAGGGCGATTATCAGGATCGGGTAACACGGGGCAAACACGGAAAGAAACATAAAACTTGTAGAAGTAACCCCTAAGCAAGTCAAAATCCAGAGAAGAAAGGGCATTAACGAGAGAACCCTTTAACTTCTCTTCATAATCCGGCGAATAAACATCATAATCTAAGTTTTCCCAAAAGGGGGAAGGCGAGAATGACCGATTACCGGACGAAGAAGATGAAGAACTAGAAGATTCAGAACCCGAACCCTTGGCCCTACTCGTCTCAGACATACTGTTAATCGAAAAAACACCAACCCAAAGAGAGAAAACTTACCCAGATTCCGGAAGCGAAAGGCGAAGAACGGCCAATGGAGAAAACAGAGCCTTCGCCGAGAAATGAACAGGCGCGGTCGGCAAAATCGAAAAATGAAGCGAAAGTGTCTGGGAGGCAGAAAGACACCCCTATTTATAGAGGCAACCAGATTTTTTGAAATTCAAATTCAAAAACTCCGTAATTTGTGCCCTTTTTCCAAAAACGGACGCATAACTTCCGGCCACGTGTCAACAATCAAAACATGATTTCAAAATCTCACCACCCAAAAACCAACACCCGGAGCAAGAGTCTCGAACCATAATCGAGGAACACTTCACCTCAAGACTAAGTCTTGATTGAGCTCGAACCGCTCCAAGACTACGTCTTGATTGAGCTCGAATCGTTCCAAGACTAAATCTTGATTGAGCTCGAATCGCTTCAAGACTAAGTCTTGATTGAGCTCAAATCGCTCCAAGACTAAGTCTTGATTGAGCTCGAATCGCTCCAAGACTGTCTTGACTGAGCTCGAACCGCTCCAAGACTGTCTTGATTGAGCTCGAATCGCTCCAAGACTACGTCTTGATTGAGCTCGAATCGCTCCAAGATTGTCTTGATTGAGCTCGAACCGCTCCAAGACTGTCTTGATTGAGCTCGAACCGCTCCAAGACTACGTCTTGATTGAGCT
>JAPKLW010002811.1:22174-40278 GCA_026898455.1 Plectranthus barbatus | reverse complement strand
ATTGAGCTCGAACCGCTCCAAGACTACGTCTTGATTGAGCTCGAATCGCTCCAAGACTACGTCATGATTGGGCTCAACACAGTCCAGGATTACATCTTTCATGAGTTTTTACTACATCGAGGTTATGCTTCGATTGAATTCAAATCACTAGAACATGACACCCTGAATAAGCTCGAGAAGCTCAAAGACCACATCCTGGTTAAAGCGAGGTCATTCAAAGACTACAACTCAGCTGAAAATGGAATCTCCAACGAACGGAGCGATCCGAACTCCAGGAGCTCGCCAAGTCAACCGTAAGAAACTCCAGCTTCATTCGAACTTCCTCTCAATTCGAATAAAGTTGGGGGGGAATTGTTATACCCCAAATTCGATCCAAAGGGAAATACCCCCTCGAGCCACATGGTAGGATAATATCAAACCCGTCTGGAAAGATATTCATACTTACCAAGTACAATGCAAGTAAGACGCGTATATCAAGGAGTGCAGGATTAATCTTCGCTACCTCCTAAAGATAGACCCCTGAATCAAGCCAGAGATCAAGCCCTTTCCTTGTAATATCAAGTCAAATGATGTATATATATGAGAAAGGATTAATAAACGAGGGTTGGTGTTTTTTGGGGAGAGGCATTTTGCTCAATATATTCTGGTGGAATTCAGATCTATTATCTTTGAAGTACTCTTTCAATACGATATTCGTGAAACAACATAAAATAATTTCTTTAAGGCAGAGTATATACAGGCAAATTGTCAAGGACCTGAAGACAAGAGACAAAGAGTTGAGAATATTCCGCCTTCTCAACCACTCTATACAATTGATCAACCACGGCTTTGTAGCCAGCGGAATCGCGGTTGAACGCTGACTTTCTCACTTCACTTCTCCTCCCTACGGCCGCTGTGATCTCCATCAATGTCACGGCAGAGGTAAGCTGAATCTGTTCAGGGCCATTCCCCAAATGGAAGGCCAAACACAGCAATGCTCTCGACTCCATCATGCTTTGAGAAACAGGAGAGTCGGCACTTTTGGCAAGTTGCCAAAGAGCTCTAGCAGCCATTACGCCTCTGATACAGAGCCCTCTGAAAGGTGGGCGAGGAGCAGCTGAATAACATTGTGTTGCTGCACCAGGAGATCTCTGCATCCGAAGAAGTTGGCTGCCAGCTCCCCCACGGCCCACGCCACTGCCGCCTGCACCTCCGCCGGCCCTTCTTTAAGGATTTCAGCGAACACCGAACAAGCCCCTGCGCGCATCATGTGCTCCACGCTTTTCCAATCTCGTCCGAGCAACCCGATCGCCGTTGCAGCATTCTCCCGCACCTCGACTTTCCCATCTTCCTTCAATAATTTCAACAAGGGCTCAACTCCGCCTTCCTCAACGATCAACTCTCTGCACCGACAGTCGTTTCGAGCC
The DNA here is from genome assembly GCA_026898455.1 of Plectranthus barbatus. Lineage (NCBI taxonomy): Eukaryota > Viridiplantae > Streptophyta > Magnoliopsida > Lamiales > Lamiaceae > Plectranthus > Plectranthus barbatus. The sequence goes on along the minus strand of JAPKLW010002811.1, from coordinate 38,872 downwards.
AAGCTCCCCAAAGATGCCGCTGCATCTGCTTGATCATCCACCGATCCGTAGTATAAACAGGCAATTTTTTCCCATATGACGCGGAGGAATGGCTCCATAGCCGCGATTTCAGGGAGAAGGACGGGTTCAAGGCCTTGAGGTGCGGGAGAGAAGATGCTGAGGAGCCAATGAACGTCGGCTTTGGAGTTTTCCAGCTTAGACGAGATCTCATGGAAGGCGGCAGCAGGGATGATGGTTAGAACACGGTTTATGAGGCGGTGGCCGCGGCATTTCAGCAAAAGGGCCTGCGCTTTCTGGAGAGCGTGCTCTGCTCGATCAAGAACGGGGCGCTTCGGCCTGTCGTAAAGGTCGTTGCTGTCACGCGCCGCCTGCCTGAGCAGGGCGGCGAGTTGTCGGACGTGGGACTTGAGCTTGGAGCATTCTTGCTTGAATATGATGGCCGTGTCAGCCTCCCTAATAACATTGTAGGCCAATTGAAGCGCACGTTCAGACAAGTGAAGGTGGACAGATGAAGCGGAGCTGCTGAAGCTGGTGGTCTGGGAGGGGAGGAGAGCCAAGTAGCGAAGCTCCTCCTTGTCCAACGTGGCTTTCACCAACCTCTCCCAGTTGTCGTACACCCTGCTCATCCTTAACAAACGAAGAAGATCAGACCATCAACTCTGCTATCGACTCTTGACTCGCAGTGACGCTCGTCTTCCCATGGAGAAACCAACACCATGTACGTCAATGTCAGATCATCTAATCTATTCTTTCTCCTAACTTTTTTTCGTAAATTAAAGTATTTCATTTTGGTATTATATTTGCTCGATTACTAATTTTAATAATTATTTTTATAAAAATAAAAAATTGAGTATAATACAATATAGGAGAATTATCGATTCAGGACCAAAAAGATAGTTTAATTATTAATTCAGGATCCAAAAGATGATTTGTTAGTCAAGATCAAACAATTCTCAATCCAGAACTTGATATTGAGGTTCTGGATTAAAAATTGTATGATCATTCGGATCCTAATTGATAATTTTTGTGATCTTTCGAGTCCTAAATTGAAAATTAATCTTTCAAGTCCTGAATCGATATTTAAACTATCTTTCGGGTCTTAAATTGATTAAATCTTTAATATATTATAATTAATTTTTTAAAAAAATCAAGTTCTTATAAAAAAAAACAAATTGAATTAATCAAATTTAGTTAGAAATTGAAAAATAATTACTAAAAAAATATTTTATACCCTAAATTAGTGGGATGTATGCCTTAGGATTCAACTTATAAAATTAATCTAACTATAATAAATTAAATTATTAAAAAGTATTAAATAAAAATTAATAAGTTTAATAATAGAATAGGAAATTGAAGATAAAAAAAATGGAATATAGGATCTTTTCTAATGATTTCTCTTAACATAAAATGGGCATTGGTGATTGGCCGGACAACTATATTTGTTATATGATTTTTTTTACTTCAAGCTTTTTATTACCAAAACCAAAGATATTTTAGTTCAAGTCGATCATATACGCAAAACAAACTTGAACAACTCGTACAATCAGAACATGTACATATATATATAATATTTCCAAAACTAACTAGCACACACGCTTTCCACAAATGAAAACAATACCAGCATACTATATATATATATATATCCATTACTCACACGCTAGTTTCGTCCCGAAACTCGTCAGGCAGATTGCGAATGCCTGGAAGGCTGAGAGCGGCTGCCGGAAGTCCATTGTGAAAGTGTCGTCTCCTACTTTCCCAAACTGCAGCAGCACTGTCTCTTCATCGCCCCTCCCACCCGGTTGGCTTTGGTCCATTGTTGCAACCAGTTGAAAGTTCTTCACTGATGCAACCGTTACTCGCCCGTGGAAATTCAAGCACCAGCATTCCAAATGTTCATGCCATCTTGGTGCTTTGTTCTTCAGAATCGTATGCCCTGGCCCTGGGCCACAGATTTCGGGCTGCTTCGATTTCAAATGCTCTTCAGGTGACTGCTCTACCAACACTGGACATGTAAGTGAGCACACCATTCTCCGAGGACCTCTTGACTTCAAGAGATTGAATTTATAAGAGACCTGCCCCACTTCAAAGTTGCCGGCGGGGACTTGGGGACTTATCTGCTTGCTTGCTACACGGCGACCGGATTTACTGTTTGACGGTTTAGCTCCGCTGTGTGGTGGGTGACAATCATATATTGTGAAATTGGTACCCAGGAAATCTGACCTGCCAAAACACAAATGAGCTGATTGGTTTTAAAGCTATCACCAAATGAGAAGGGATACATGAAGTAAGAGAACTATAAAGCATTCACCAAGAAGGGATATCATGGATGCAGATCAATGCGTGCAAACAGACAAGGATGTAAGCACCTAAATTTCTTAGTTCTTAATGATACTATGAATAAAGTATTAGTAACAACATCCCCACGAATGGTTGCATGTATTGCTGTACAGGACACCGGATTATGAAAATCTCTTCAAATTCTGCACATTGCATTTTATCATAGCGCCTAATCAAGAGTCTAAGTAGAATTATGTATGGCCTTTTGCAACAGTAAGAACAACCGAACAAGTACCTTTTCGTAAAACTCTTACTACAGCATTCTAGAATCTAGATAAACCAACTATCTCAGTTGCAACAACATTTTAGATTGTTTAGAACTCTAATCACCAAAACGCAGGCCCAAGTTTAATACTGCTAAAATAATGCAGGGTCAGGCAATGAAGAAGGGTAGACGCCCGGAATCAGCAGATGGTTATTTGGTAATTCTAACCTCAGTTTTCCAACATAAGCTTTACTCCCTTGAGATAAATCTTTGGGATCTAAAGATATAATGTACTCGGTGCGTGCACCATTTTTGTATCTTCTTGCAGCCAAGAGAAACTTCCCTTTGTCTGTGAACGCTGTCACATAAAAAAATATAAAGAAGAGAACTGTTAATATCAAAGGCACAAGGAGTGGAGGCAAAAGGGGAACTAGGAAAATAACCGGACACAAGAAGTAAAGCAGATGTCTGACATTATTAATGCTGAAATGGTGCATATAGTGATCAATCAAAGTAAGCTGCAAGTAAATAAAAAACAAATGATTCTAGTCTCATATCCACTCTACTGAGATTTTTTAAATGAGATCCAACTCTTATCAATAATAAGTTCTCAAATAACATGTTAGGAATTTTTTAAGTATTCTTAGAAAGGAAAAAAAAAAGAGCAACCTCCGTCAGAATAAATTCTAATTCTGTACTCTTAAAATCTGGAATCCATAATCTTTTTTTCATCACCATTTCAACAACTTAATTTTCAAGTCAAAGTATCAATCCCATGAACTGTGAAACATTTTAATACGCAAGAACTTACTAGATTTTTTAAATAAGCTTAGCCAGACACCCTCTAACTCTACTATAGCAAAAGAATTGCTTTGAATGAGGAAGAAACCACGAAGAAAAGTTGATGGCTGCAAAAACAGAACATATTTCAGCACAATAAGCAGTATCTGTTAATCATGAATCCGTGATAGTTCAAGGGACCTGGCATGACATTTTCCCATAGCAGATTCAATTTCCTTATCACATCATATCTACCTAATCTTCAGTTCCTGTAACAGTATGACATACTTCCATTTTCTCACAATTCCGTCATTTCCCCGGAAGGGTCTATAGGCTGTTAATCATCTTCCGGGCATCCAAAAATCACAACTTGATGGTTTCATTATTGAAAATTAGTTCCGTCAGTGGTTCCGATAAGAAAAGAGTTCAGAAAGCACATGTAACGATTGAAATTTGAAACAGTCATCACACAGCTATGTGCTTCAGCATATCTTCTAGGGCAACATCACATTTAAAATACGAAAAACAAAAATTAAGCAGTTAGTTGTGATATCAAGATATTAAAATAAACGAGGCTAATGTAGAAGTACTCTCAACAGTAAGTCAAAGCTATATTGAAGATTGACTAATATATAGCCATTATAATATTAGGTATAGACACTGACACGATTGCAAGAATAACCAAGGCTGACTTTGAAATTTCAAAATTGTCCCTCTTTGACTAACGCGTGAGATTAATTAGACCTAACAAAGTTTTCTTCATCCCTACCCCCAACCCAGCCCTAATAACCCAAAGTACACACATGCACACACAAAGCTAAATTTTGATGTAATTCTTCAATCAAAAAATAAAGTGTTCTGCAAGGAATATCTCAGCATTTAATCAGTTGGATATATTTACAGACTTCAAAGCTCAGGAGCAGATCCACTAACATGGTGTGAGGGCCAAATACAGGCAAAATGTTGCATTCTTCTTGTCACGTTTTATGAGGCATTGAAGTGGAGCACTCCGAGGCCCTGCCTGCACAATAATACATAGAACTAAATTTAAAAGGCAAACCATAAAAAAGATCATCTGAGTAAAATTCGGTTGGGGTATTGTCAAAACCACATTCACATGAGCAAAAAAGAAAAAAGCACCAAGAAAACGAGGGATAGGGTGAAAAGAAGAGCAGTTTTATCGCCTAGTTCAAATAATTTGTCATCACGGATTCATAATAGTTATGAGAATACTCAATGAAAGATGCCCAACATTAGAAAAAATGCAAAACTAAAATTTAGCAATAATTTCCTCTGAAACTACATAACAACGGATCTTGATTGATTTCCCATTGCAACAATAAACCCAACGTCCACAAAGCGGATGAGAAAATAATTCCCAAATAACAGCCAACAAAATTATAATATTTAAGATAAAAGTAGCGATGTGTGCGTTACATATATGTATTTAATACCGACCTTTTTTAGGGAAGAGGTAAAAGTGATTTTTTCAGGATGATGGAGGGAGGCGATCTCAACGGCCTCAGCGGTTGCGTCCCGCCACCGCTTGCAGACGCAACTGCATGCGACGACGTTTTGGCGCTGAGGCCATTTGTCCTCGCTCGTTTCCACTCTCTGAATTATTTCCCCCAAAAGCTCCGGCAGCAACCCCGCCCAGGACCTCGACTCGGATTCCCCAGGCAATTTGTCATCACATCGCTGTCGCTGCTGCCCGCACTGATTTTCTTCGCCTTCCTCTTCCTCACCTCGCTGATTATCATTACTAATTCTGCAAATTGATTTGGTTTCTGTGGATTTGGACTCTCTGTAAGATTTCGAGAGTGAGAATGAACGATGGATAATTCTTCGGGAGAGATAAGATCGCCTGAGTGACATGTCGATTCTAGAGAGAGAAATTAGAAGGGACAAAAAAAAAAAAGAACAGAAAAAAGCAACGGAGTGAAGAGAGACGAGAGAATATGACGGGTAATAAATTTTTTTTTATTATTTTTTTTGAGCAAAATATGACGGGTAATAAAGCAACCTCAACCTGGGGTAGAAGGAAGGGAGGAACATCAATGAGGGACACGTGGAAGCAAATCAGTGGTCCGTGCAATTCCGTTGGTCACAATAATGTGGAGGAAATAGTTGGTTTAAGTTATAAACAGCGGTCGATGTGGTTCGTTTTTGACCAATTGACTCCGTCACGACGTCGTTTTTCTCAACATCAAAATATTTAATGCGGCATTGCACCGGGCTTCATGTTGAAGGTTCGGGCCTCCTATATTTAATTTTGAAAATTTGTAGTAGGGGAACTATTGAATAAAAGACGAAGAGTTCAATTAATTTTCACCAACTATTTTTTTTTTAATTGTGTCGATTCGTGACTCGTTCAATGGTTTTAGAGAGGCAATTGTTCCGATGAATTTCTAGTATAAATATCTTGTAAAGCTAACAGACGAGTCGTTTTCTGATTTTTCACTTTCCCATTTTTCGTCTCAAAATATCTCACATACAGGCTACAGCTATCTTGTAAAGGCACCCCAACCTAAACATATCGCCATTAAAGCTCAAAATCACGCATTTAAACCACATGCTTCATTCCATAGTATTAGCTGGCAAAGAATCATATATTTTAGATAGAGCTGTTGAAGCTATGGAAGGCTGCCTTTCACAGCACTAGTACTAAAACAAGATACAACAAATGAATGTGGACTACGTTGCATGTTCATCTATCTCTCTAAGATTACCTATGCATACAGATTACAGATTACACAACATGATAAATAAAATATGGAGATGGGTGTTGCGCTCAAGTAAATAACTGACTTCTAATAGACGAGGCTTTTGGGTTCATGTTGAGGTGGCATTCGTCTTGAAGGGCCAAAGTCAGCATCTCTGTACAAAATTGATCGTCTGCCTTGATCCATAATGCCTGCCCGATACAACAATATAATCGTTTACCAGCATGCCTGAAAATGATATGGTAACTGAGATGCTGAAAGAGTGTCGTACCTTGTGATAGTGTGCAATTGCTGCTGTAAAATTGTCCTGTAAATGGGAACATCTATAAGACAGCCTCGTCTTTGATTCAGGAAGAAAATATGTATGTAATACCTGTAGATGATACGTGTATGCGAGACCAGCATATGTACTCAAACTTCTTGTTGATAAAGCGAGTGCTTTCTCATAGTAGATAATTGCCTCGTTGTATCTCCTGATTTATTGATCGTGAAATCATGTCAGAAAATAATTGAGTTTTAGAAAACAAGGCAAGTCACAGAATCAAAAACATTACTGGTTAGTAGCACTAGCATTTGGAAGTTTATGTGATATTCACATACTACGTAGACATATTGAACATGCCATAGCAAGTGTGAATAAAACAACTGCTTAAACATGTTATATTTGACAACCTAATTAATAGTTTAGGCATTGATGTGATATTTACTGAAACTTTACGGCATTAAAAAAAAACGTACTTCAATTTTCTTAATGCATGAGCAAGGTTGACCAAAGTTGGCTCCCACATCTCACTTAAAGATGATGGTACATGAGCCAGCGTTTTCTCGAACCACCACACCGCCTTCTTATACCTGAAATATGTCGGCGAGAAAAGTCAAGCTAGGAAGGTATATCCAAAAACAAGTGCTCTCATACAGCCCAAAGACATATGACAGAATCTGATTGGACCACAGGGAGAATTCTCTCTCGCTCTCTCTCTGTATGTGTCTTTGCATGCCATCCTCTACCTTTGTCACTTTTTCCCCATCATATCATAGTTTAGAATAGACAAAAAAGTATCATGATTCTACATATTCATGAAAAGTAATTACAGTTGGATCAGAGGCTAAGTTCATTTCTCTTCTTTCTTTTTTTTTTTTTTTTTGAAAGTGCAGGACCATACTAAGCATACAACTGTCTCTAGTAATTTCATGAGGGTAAATATCTTACTCCTTCATATGATAAGCCACAACTCCAAGTTCATTATACACAAGTGGATCTGAAGGGCATACAGCCTGGGCCTGCATGAAAAACTGAATACAATTTTTGTTGAGACAGGTGAACTGGGTAATAAATATCACTGGTTCAGCATGCAAAAAAACTAACTTTATATGTCTACAGCCAATCTCGGCTAAATAAATGAGGAAGTTACAATCACCTGCTCAGCAAGTTTAAAGCTATGAGTTCGCATGTATTCCATTCCTATGTATAGAGTAGACAGGTGGCACCTGGAATAAAAGAAAATAAAATTCCTCGAAAAATGGCTATGTAAAAAGTATTAAACAGAAGCAGCCAAAATAAACATTAAGCATCAAGGACCAAATTTGATACTTGGAATTGGGTTAAGGACAGAAGCAACCAATACAATATAAAGATGGACATAAAAAATTGAAAGTGGCAATCCTTTTCACTCTTTTTCAGACAAAGTGATTCTATAGAGAGTTTGTATCAAATCAGCATATCACCCCACCCCAATTTCAAATAAACAATTTAGATTTTAGAAAACATTCATATTATTCTTGGGAAAGATTTTAGAGAGGGCAAACACACGGATGATAGACAGCATGAAACATGTACCCAGGAAATAATCGTGCAGCTGTGCGGTAAGCTGACATTGCTTGATCTCCTTCTTCTTGGGCTGCATATGCATTCCCATAGCCAATCCAACCTGGAGCAAACGTCCCATCTAAACTTGTCGCCTTGCTGGGGAAAGATAAGTGTGAATTGAATTACACCCACATTGATATATATGAGTCTGAGATCTTGAGAAACCCAAATCAAAAGACTCAAAACAAATCCACCAAGGGTGGAATGCTTCCATTCTTTTATAATTCTGAAAGAAAAGTAAAGAAATAGAGCATGTTCCTCAATAAACCAATTCCAAAGATTACCTGAAATAACGACGTGATTGATCATACTTTTTTATGCAGTAGTAGTAGCAGCCCACAGCAAACCATGACAAAGCTCTGAACAAACGTTTTGCAGAAGTCAATGAGATAATAAATATGGACTATTGGAGACAAACGAGAAAACTGATCAAACCAAGTGATCAAGAATATTAGCAGATGAAATGTATGTCTGGCATCACCAGTTGCCGAAAAGATGCAACTGTGACCAAATTTCAACAAGAAAAAAAGATGAGTGGAGCATTTTTGAAAGCTCTAGAGTCAAAATACTACCAAAAGTAGCTCCAATGTTCATTTTGAGAACATTTTTTTCAATCACCATCTCAGGATTTCTTAGCACCTAGAGACTATATTCTCTTTAACATCTAATCATTCAAGCCACTAGGAAGCTATCCAAGAGTTGTGAAAATAATGATGGGGTTGAAAATTAATAAAATCATAGAGTTCATGGTTCTCACTTTTGAGGATAATCCTTGACTAAATTGCATGACATTAGATAGAGTTCATTAGAATGTCCCAGCTCCATGGCTGCTGCTAAATGCACGAGGGTACATTTTAGGTGAAAAGGGTCCTTCTCCAGCAATCTGAATTACGTATTTGTAAGTAAGCAAGGGCAATAAATATCAAAATGAAGCTCTATTAAGGGAATCAGAGACAAACCGACATTGATGTTAGTTCAAAACATTTCTGGTACTCCCCACACTGATGATAGTACTCAGCTTTGCAGGCTAAGAGATCAGTGTTGATCTTCAGTGTACATAATGATTTTTCAAGTGTCTTTGCATTAGACACTTCCACCTCGAGTTCTCTAAATTTGGTCTCAACAACATTTTCTTTTTCATACTGGGAAAAAACCACAAGTAATTTATATGGTGATAATGAATTCTACTGGTGTAAACATGCACAATACTAACAAAAACTATAGACTTCCTGAACTTGGAAAACTTACTTTATTTACCAAGCATGAATAAAATGAAGAAAGCCATCCATCTTCAGGGCCAAATTGCAAGGTTGTGAGCAGATTGGTCTCTAGAATGAAGAAAGGGTATTGAGTTAGATTTCTAATACAGCGACATAGTGCAGGATATTCATCCATTTGTCTCAATCACAAGTGGTTAAAGCGCTTTGTCTACATTCAATAGGTTATGGACTCGAGACCTCGAGTTACATTGGGACATGCAGGGTAGGATTTAAATTAATACATTATGTTTATAAAAAAATTAGATGAGAAAGAAGATAAATAAAAAAAAAGGAAATAGCTTAAAGCAAATCATTTTCATGTGTTAAGCTTGTCATTGATTGGTTTCACTTTTACTCAATACATAGGTACGCACCTTCTTCGCAACTGAGCATGTGACCCTCTATAAGACATTCTAAGGCCTGAAACAAGAAGAAAATGTGATGCACATGGTCCAAGAAAATGACACAGAAAGAAAAGATATCAGATGCATGAAGTAGCATCAGATATTGAGATAAAGAATGAGTTCATTAAAATTGTCCTATCATGGAATACTAACAGCTCTAGAATAATTGTTTCAACTGAGAAAATGAGGATTGTGCAGCAATACAGTGAATTTTCGTACCTCATAACAAAGAGGATCAGCTCTGATTGCAGCTTTGTACCTTCAAGTGTCATGAGAAAATATAGAATATATTGAGCTGTGATCTAGCAGAGTTAACAATACAGTGAAAAACTTTCACTGCCCAATATATGTAGGGAATGGGTTTTCGATACAACAAAGTGACAGCGTTCAATATCATTTCTTCGAATAACTTATACCCAACTAATTTCCAAATCACTAATATTTCTATGGCATTTATGTTTAAAAACATTCTTGGAATATGGACAGTTAGAATTTCAAATTTTTTTTATTTACACAACTGCAGCTGGGGTGACAAGGCATGAAACATGCTAAAATGTAAGCAGTGTGAACAAAATGAAGCAAATAGTATCCGATATGGTACGCACCATAACCGAGCCTGTGGGCGATTTTCCAAGGCCTCGTATGCCTTACCTCGTAAAAAGCATATTGCTGATATAATCTGCCAGACAAATGTAACCATCAATATTTGTTCTGTCCACTATCAGGAAAAGTTATTAATGAGCCGTTTCTTGTCTTCCTTTATTTACGAACATGGACATGGCAATAATTAATGTCACATTTATGATTTGCTAAATCAAAACATACATTGATTTCACGGTCTTCGCCATCTTTATCCAGGTACATGCTGCTACAGTCCTTTGTGTCAGTAATATTACCATGTTCATCCACCTTCGCATCACCAAGCATTAACAGGCATTGATCCCACTCTTTCAGTTCTTCCTGATTGAATAATATTGTTTTCCGTTTAAGAGAAGGATTCAGCAAAGATCCAAATTTTGTCATGGCAATCAACCACTAGTTCCTACTGCAGAGAAATATCGTCTCAAGATTGCAGGAAAGACCCACCATCATCTACTCAAGAAAACTGTAAGGTGATTGTGTTTATCATAAGTCACTCAGTTGAGAATTGATAGGACAAATTATGTGACAAGTACCTTACTTGATCATGTTAAGTTTTACTGAAGCTTGGTCTTTATGTAGATGCTGCCATTTTAGGAAATATTTAATCTGATAATTTCTTAAAATTTGTGAGGGTCTGCAAACTAATCAAGCGATTTAAAACTTGAATCAGTACAAAACAAACTCGCCGGGAGACTCACAAGTGCTAATTAAAGGAAATAAAGCAAAAAATCTCCAAAAATAATTAACAACGAACGTCTTGTTTGAGGTATTCGGGTAATGAGATTAACAATATCCACATAAATCTTATCATTATCTTAATTAGAGCATTTTTCACTAATATTAGGCAGTTTCGCTCCCGCAAATAACTCAAACTCGCACTCATCCCCCGCAACAATCAATTTCTTAAGAGGAAAATCAAAAGAAAGACATCCAAACAGAAGTTCACCAAAATGGACCTGCACACACAAATACACAGCCGCTCCAGAAGTTGAAGAGTGAAAAAGAAGAGAACTATTACGAGGCATTTGGCAGCGAGGTAACGGAAACGAAGGTCACGGAGGACGATCTGCGACGCATTGAGGAGGTGAAAGGCACGGCGATAATGACGACCAAGGTACAGAGCCTGCGCCTGCATGTATATATCGGCAGGGTCCGCCGACACCGCCGCCACCTTGTCAGCGAAGAAGATAGCCGATGAGTACAAATGCTTGCTCACGCAGTCCCGGACCACCCCCCGCAGCTTCTCTACATACTCTTCCCTCATTTTTCTTCCTGCAAACACCTCGAATTGAGAAATTGAAACTAGGGTTTTAGGATGGAGATTGGGGATTTAGATATGATAATTTTTAAGGGAAAAAGGGCGGGAGCGTAATGATTTTATATTGGGCTAAAATTCAAGATTTCATTTTGAAATTTGAATAATATTGGGCCTTCAAATTTCTCAATCATTAATTATTTTCCTGTTCAGTATCAATGATAAATAAATATTAGTATTGCACTGGAAGTTTAATTATTTATTTTAAATTAATATTATTTTGATATTTAATTTATAAATAAATAATATAAATTTTTTAATATAAAAAATATACTCCCTCTGTCCCGTTGAAGTAGTCCCACTTTCCATTTTTGTTTGTCCCATAAATTAGTCCCACTTTCCTAAAATGACAAATTTTTTCACACTCATCAATAAAATATTAATTCCACTACACTCACAACTCTTAATTTCCGTGCCGAAAAGAAAATGGACTACTTATAAGGGACGGAGGGAGTAATATTTATGATAACATATTTAACATAAACTAATATAAGTTTATATAATATATATATTGGGACATGCCCTAGCGACCCAATTCAATGACTTAAAAATATTAATAGTTTACCATTGGGTTAAGATTCACTATTTACAATATATAAATATTAACTTCAAAATTAATAAACTAAATAGTTCACTAATGACCACCTAAGAGCACCCACAGTGGGTGGGATCTTAAATATATAATATATAAAAAAAGTTGTAATAAAAGACTAAGAAAATTTAAAAAAAATTAGACATCGTGCCCACTCGCGTTACGCACTACACGTGTGTGCGTGGGGCGCAAGCGCTTGTCTTCCAACCCTCGTGTGGGACCCTCTTTGCTGCAAATAATGAGATCTTCTGCAAGGTCTTTTTTCTCTCTCTCTCTGCTATATGATATTATTGTGTTGAGGTGTGGATCTTATTTTGGTTAAAATTCATATTGTACATGCCCTAATGGAACTAATTATAGTCATAAATTGCATCCAAACTCACTTTGGTATACATTTAGATGTTGAATTCATTAAAATATTTTTTTTCTAATATACAAATAAATTAGAAAGGATTATGATTAGTATATTATAATTACATAAAAATTATTTAATCCATATTATCCAATGAAGGTATTAAAAAAAAGACATAATTTCTTTTCTAAGTCTTTAATTAATTAAATTAAATTTTGAATTAATATATTTTCAATAAACTTTAAAGGTTTATGAATAAATTATTAATTATAATTCATTTAAATATCAAATCATAATATATTATTTAATATATAAAAATATTAACTTTATAATTTAATGAACGAAATAGTTTATTAATAGCCAACTAATAGAACTAAATATTATTATAAATTACATTTGAACTTACTTAAATGTATACAAATACACGCCCTAAAACCAAAATCTGAAAAACCCTACATAAATCCAATAAATTTAAGACATTTAATAAACAAAAATCTCGATTTAATCAATCATCATGGTCTTCCTCTCTCCTCATCAACGGTCCCAATTTGGCAAGAGGTGATGATCTTTACTAGTTGTATCAAGCAAGCCTCAAAGTCTATTATTTTTAAGTATGTTGTTTCAAGAATACTCTCTACAATTCCAACAACCTCTATCAATGAGTTGCTTGAAACTTTGAATTTTGATATACCAAAAAAGAGAGATGGGAGTGATGAAATTGAGTAATATTAAAATAATCATATTTATAGTATTCAAGTTTTCTCTAATAAGATTTTAATGACATATTGCATATCAAATTAGAAAAACTACAAAAGTTGTATTTGTTGAATTTTGCATGAAGAAACTCATATTTAAAACTATAAGAAAATGAAATCAATTAAAATTAAATGGGTAAACAATTTTAAGGAGTTAATTTTAAATTGTGTCTACAATAATTAAATATTTCGGATGGAAATCAAATTAATGTATTATATAATTGTGATTCGCGTATAAATTAGTACACACTTTAAAAAAAAAATTATATCTAAGCTGTAATTCTATGAGGGTACAATGTGAATTATTAACATATAATTACTATTATATATAGTAATATTGATATGAAGCAGAATCGTGAGATTAACTTGGAGAAGGGACGGGAACGGGCGTGAGCCTACTGTTCGTGGGCTGTGGCGTCGATTTAATTTTAATTATGTTTGAGTTTAAGTATTTATTTCCTAGTTTATTTATTTGAGTTTTAGATTTAGATTTTCTAGATTATTTAGTTTAGATTTGAAGTTATCCAAATTATAATTGGATTTATATCCTAATTATAATTGGATTAGTTTAGATTTAAATTAGATTTGATTTAGATTTGGTTTTAGGTCTATTTAAGTTTAAGTTTTTATTATTTTCATTAAGCATTAAAATTATTATTTTGGGAGCGTTTATTCGCTAGGGCACGTCTCGTACGTGATTAGGGTTCTGCTTCTATCAATTGGTCCGACCTGCCGAATCTCGTTCCCACCAGAATGTCGATCAGGTTAGAATTCGACCAAGAGATGAGGGAGAAATTGGTAGAGATTGCGGTTAAACTCGCCTCCCTATCTGTTTCGATTCTTCAATCGCAGCATAAGGGTTCCGCAACGCAAGGCACGACGACTACCAGGAAGTTGGCAACGGACGTGGAGGGCGCACGCGCTGGAGGCGCATTGGGCCCTGGAGGTTCAGCGCAGGCTGGGGGTGCATCGAGTTTGAGCGGCACCTTGGGTGCAGGAGGCTCTGCGAAGGCTGGAAGCACGAAAGGCGCTAAGGGCCTGGGCGCAGGCAAGGGGGAGAGAGAGACGGCGGTGCAGCAGTCGTCAGCGCAGGTGCAGAAGCCGCGTCAGAAACGCAGGCGGGCAGGGAAAAAGCAGCGACAGTCGCGCGTGGGGTGCAAGAAACTGCGCGCGCATAAAAGACGTCCTGCGCACGTGTGGCGCGAGGGATGGCCAGTGCAGGGGTGCTGCAAGCGGCGTGGCAGCAACGGGTGCTCTTGGTACCGGCGGCGCAACAATGACAGGTGTTGGTGGCGTGGGTCGCAAACGTCGGGGCACGGGCAGCGCAAATCTGAGAGAGCACGAATGTCTGGGCTGGAGTCTCAACGACTAGGCGCAGCTGATGGTGAGTCGGAGGCCGGCGGCGGTCAGACGCTAGGTGCTAGAGCTGCGCCGGGGATGAAGGACGCAGGGGGGATGATCGGGGGATTGAGCAAAGAGGTCACGCCAGGAGAAGAATTACTGAAGCAAAAGGACTCACTGGAAACACCAAATGAGTCATCGGCTGTCGACAACGCGCAGGTACTGGACGAACAGGGCACAACGAAGAGGAAGGGTGCAACCTGCGCAACAGGTGCAACGTGGGATGCTGGGGGAACGAACATGCGACTGGTTGCGGTGAATGAGATTTTGCTGAAGGGCATAGGCGGAGCGAATGGGCACCTGGATGGAGAGAGTGCGATGGGAGGCCAGAACCGGTGGTTGATGTCGCTGCGGGTGTTCAGTAGGGAGGAGCAATTAGAGTTGCACGCTATTCCTGCTGGGAAGGTGGCAGCTGCGGTGGCGGCAATGGAGGAGGCTGTGTTGTATTGGGTGACATGGCTGGGCTGCATTGTATTGGGTCACATGGCTACGAGCAAGGAAACCAACCATACCACATGAGGGGTTTTACAGTTCATTTGGCTACGAGCAGGGAAATCTTGCATGCCGTGGTAGGAGTTTCATAGTTTGTTTTATTTTTCGAACTTCAACCTTGAGGACAAGGTTGTTTTGAAGGAGGATGGAATTGATATGAAGCAGAATCGTGAGATTAACTTGGAGAAGGGACGGGAACGGGCGTGAGCCTACTGTTCGTGGGCTGTGGCGTCGATTTAATTTTAACTAGTATAGCACCCCACGCGATGCGTGGGAAGTTTAATTATTTTATTAAAGTAATATTATTTTGATATTTAATTTATAAACAAATAATATAATTTTTTAATGTGTAAAATGTAAAATTGTATGATTTTTTTTAACATATATAACATAAACTAATAAAGTTTAGATAATATATGTTGGGGCCAGGTCCTAGCGGACCAATCCACTGGCTTAGCCCAAGGAGTCCACCAATCGTCCTTGCCCCAAACATCTTCTTGGTGGGCTTGCCGGCCCAAGTCGAGCCCACCAAGAAGCATGCATCGGTCTTTTTGCCCCGTCATCTCTAACCGATTCCATGATTATTATGGTCGAACAAATAATTGGCGGTTCACAAGGGAAAAGGTGGAGAGGTCGAGTATTTTGTTGGGATTAATTTAGGCCCAATATGATGTAGTGGACTATCTCTTTATATCTATAAAAGGAGAACCCCTCTTACTTCCAAAGAGATTACTTTTTTTGCACAATCAAGCTTAAATACTGTTCAATTAATCACTACGGTCCAGCTCGAATCAAGGTGCGTAATTTATTCTGAGAAATCTTAACGTTGACTTTAACCGGAACGTTGGCCCAAAATGTTAAGATGAGCGAATTGAGACGGAGTCCATGTCAGGGGCTACGCCAGACATAGCCACATAGACTGTAACCAAGAGAGAAAGACAACTTGAGCGGAGGGTTAATCTACTCGAGGGGATCATGACCTGGATGATTGGCGTTTAGCACCTGAGACGACCATCGCACGCAATAGCTCACTGACTCGCAATCCACTACTAATATTGCCGAGACCGAGATCATTGCGCGGTCATCCCCTCCTACCTTTGTGGTTTGTGCATTAGATGACACAACTAACCCCGAGGACCATATGACCCCCTCTATAAGTAGAAGATGTTCACGATATTGTTTTTAGACATCATTAGAGAGGTCTATATTTAAATCAAATTGAAACTCAATAATATATATATGAGATATTATATTGTATAATTCTAATATTATATCATTCATTTTTAATATATATATATAGTAGTGATCATATGAGAATAGATTTTAGTATGAGAAATAAGAATAAATCTTAGCCTTTGATTTTGTGATTTCAACGCTCATGATCTATTTTACTCCGTGTGCAGTTTTCCTCGATTATCCTGCAGTTTTGCAAAATTAAGGTTATTTTTGTAATTTTAGCTTTTTTTAAATCTGAAATAGTATCTCATTAGATTTTTTATTCCTTTCTTCGTGCGATTTGATTTCTTCTTCCTTCTTTGTTCGAATTGATTTATATTTCTTTTATCGATCAGATT
>JAPKLW010002811.1:0-22164 GCA_026898455.1 Plectranthus barbatus | reverse complement strand
TGCATTTTTGTATCTTACTGTTCATTTATTCCAAAGTGTGTTGATAAGATGAAGCATTTTAAGGGCATAGTTTTAAGAACTGTTGATGTTGGTATTGAGTTTTATAGAGACTACGCTCGTGTTGTTGCTTTAAAGAAGAAGATGTTTAATTTTTTTTTTAATTCGTATTTATGTAAAAATGAAGTAAATCGTGCTAAAAATGAAGTAAATTGGGCTAAAAGTGAAGTAAATCGGGCTTAAAATGCAGGTTGCTGTTTGCGTTTGAGTATTTTTACAGTTTTAGCCTTTAAAGACTAAAACTGCACGATATTGGGGCAAAAATGCCGCGTTTTTCAATATTCTGAGAATGAATCCTGTTCGTCGATTTGATGAGATGGACGCACGAGATTTATTCTTATTTCTCATAGTAACTCCTATTCTCACCTGATCACTACCCTATATATATATATATATATATATATATCTATATATATATATAAGGAGCACATCATGTGAGAAAAAGAATGAATCTTATTCATTAAATCTCAATAAATCAATGGTTGATATAAAATTAAGTGACAACTGTAACACAATCAAGCAACATAGTAATCAAGCTATATCAACCATTGATTTATTCAGATCTAATGGATATGGTTCATTCTTTTTTCATACAAAATTTTTTATTTACATGATCTCATACCACTCTAGTTGATCGAACTAAAATGGATATTTTATAGTATGACCTATTTGATTTGAACAAACTATTTGATTATTACATTTTTCATTTGATAGGAAATAGAGAATTGATGAAATCACAAACAGGAAACTTATTTATAGTGAATTTAATAATAGAAGTTCCAAAGTTTGCTTATATATGTCGTATGGATTCTGTTTAATTAATTATTAATTACTTCTATGACTAATAAAATCATGATGAGATTACTTCCTTCAATTATAAAATCAAGTATCCAATTTATATTTATATTTATATTTATAAAATAATTAAATTTGAAATACTTTCGGCCAAATCAATTGTAATCTCATATTTTGGGTGGATGATTTTTAATTAATTGACTAAAATTTATTAATAATAGTATGGATTAATATGCTAATAATTCCAATATATTGATATGATTTTCTTTCCTAATTAATATTTATAATTTATAATTCAATACTAATGAAATTTATCATGGTTTTAATAAAATTAAATTTGGATTGGATTTATATTTAGAGCAATTTATGATTAATTCCATACAAACATTGTATTTATAAATTTTAGTAATGATTATGGTCTTAATTAATAATAATTAGGAAAAAATATTTAATTAAATTACGTGTTCTCATAAATTAAGAGGCATTTTTCACTAATTAGTGGTCAAAATGTGATATAAAACAATGTATAGAAATGAATAATTCAATTAAAATAAACAATATTAAATACTTGTACTCTAGGAATATATATCTCCATATACAAAATGATATAATACGTATTTTCCAATATCTTATATTATCTTTCCAATATTGAATGATTGTTTATAAATATATTTAATATTTATAATATATTGATTTGATAGTGAAGAAAATTTACAGAACATGTAAAAATCTATTTCTTATTCAATATAGTGCAGTCTACTTTATGAACTCATTTAATTTGAATGAATTTCGAGATTTAAAATTTGAAACTACTCAATTAAACTTGATTTCTTTAAAACTCTATTTGTCAAATATTTAAACTCAATATGTAGAAATTGAATATTAAGTTTTTCATTTTTAGCTCTTTTATAATTTAATATGTTATCTATCACCTTATGTGTCATCTTTATGAGATTCCTTAATTGACTTTTATGTTAGTTTGTAAAAATATATTAAAGTATAAATAATTAAATATAAAATCGATTTATGATTCAAATGTTAGAATAGTTATTCATATCACTTTTGTATATGAAATATTTATCATCTTTTATTTGATAAATATATATTTTAAATATAGGTAGATTATAAATAAAAATAAAAAGTGGATGATGCATTGAATATTTCAATTTAGTATATATATATATATATATATATATATATATATAAAACAAATTATGAAAAAACATAGTAGGAATATAAACAATACAATTAATTAAAATACACATAATAGTGAATGAAATGATAAAAAAGTTAATTGTGAACAAACACCAAAGAATAATGATATTGAGATTGAAAACAGTAAAAGAACAAAAACTATTCATTAACATAAAGAGGAAACTGCGGTTACATCAATATCATCAACATCAAATGACTAAAATAACAAAAAACAATTAATAATATATTTCATTACAATAAGATTTGCAGAATAAAGAATAACAGAATGATATTTCATTACATAAAACACAACACAAATAAATTGATGAAGAAAAAAATTAAAAAAAAAATTACTTTGCACATGCATCAATTTCCCTATTTTTCCTCTCATGATTCTTCATCAACGTGGCATAAATCTAAAAATTTATTTGTTGTGAACTCCAATATGTCTAGTATTTATACACATCCAACAATATTATTTAATGCTAATTAATTAATTAAAATCAGCACAATATAGCTATTGATTGCTATCAATTATTTCTTTCCATAATTTTTATAATGTTATAATTTAGCATGATAATTTTTTATCCATTATTAATTGCAAATATTTGTTTCCTTATTTTTTATATAATTACTTTTGGTAATTTATTTGAGTGGAAAAAATATTATTTCCTTATTTAATAAATATATTGTTTCCTTAATTAATTAAATATAATCTTCTAATTGACTTTTATTGTACAATACATGTTTAATTGAAAATAATAAAATGAAAAAAATAATTTGAGCTTGAAATTTTTAAAAAATTAAAAGGTTTGGAGATATCTATTGCAATATATTTATACCTTTATTTAATAATTAAATTATAAATCTCCCATTAAATATTTGATATGCATAGCTTTGTCTTTATGTGATAAGAATCGCAATATTAATTGCATTTCCTTAAAAATTCAATTGTGTATATAATTATTTATTTAATGTACAAAATCAATTAAATTCTAATATATGATTGATAAATTCAATCATACATATCAATTATTACCAAAAACATCATAACTTAATTTTAAACTTGTATGTGATTATGGAATGTTTCACTTATTAGTTAATGAACTTCTAGTTCAATTAATGAATAATTAATACAACTAAAATATCCATATAAAACATCCGGTATTGTTTTAATATATATATAGATTATGTTTGAGTTTAAGTATTTATTTCCTAGTTTATTTATTTGAGTTTTAGATTTAGATTTTCTAGATTATTTAGTTTAGATTTGAAGTTATCCAAATTATAATTGGATTTATATCCTAATTATAATTAGATTTGATTTAGATTTGGTTTTAGGTCTATTTAAGTTTAAGTTTTTATTATTTTCATTAATCAATAAAATTATTATTTTGGGAGCGTTTATTCGCTAGGGCACGTCTCGTACGTGATTAGGGTTCTGCTTCTATCAAATATACTATTTTATTAAGACCAAAATTTATGCCCATTGTACATCTAAATTAATTTTTAATATGATAAATTAATTAATATTTCAAACTATAATAAAAATTAAAATTAAGTCTGCTTTGAATTCTTGCCATATTTTAATATTAATTCATTAAAAAAGTTCTATTAATTCATTTATTTAATTTCCATTAAAATCATTATTATTTTTCCAAATTTTATTTTTATTTTTTTAAATGCTAAATGTTAATTTTTGGACTTTTTAAGTAATGAAAATTAATTGTCATTAAGTATTGAATTTAAAGCACAAATTTATTAATATTAGTAAGCTTCCATAATCTTGCAAATTAGAATCTCTATAATTAGTTGACTTAATTCTATTCTTTGAATTTATAAAATTCTTAAATTATGTTTATAATTCCTATTCAGCTGCACATATATTTTATAATTCTATAATATGAACAAATATGAAAACTGAGTAACTAAAATATTAAAAAAAATATTGAATATGAAAACTGCGTAAACCAAAAAAAAAAAACCACATAATAGTAAATGAAATAATAAATAAATTTAATTTTGAACAAACATAATAAGACTGAAGAATAATACTCAGATTAAAAACAGTAAAAGAACCAAAAAATTTATATTTCATTACATAAGCAGAAAACAATGGACTACATCAATAACAAATTACCAAAAAGAACTAAAAACAATCGATGATAACATTATACAAAATAATATTTCATTACAATAAAATTAACAAAACAAAAATGATATTTCATTACATAAAATACAAAAAATTAAACAACAATTTCATAAGAACATATAACTGAACAAAATAAAAACTATTCAATACACGCCACCTCAACTCAATTGAAAATGAGTTAGTCTCCTGAGAGATGGTCTCTACATTTTTTTTATTGTGAGACGGACCTTAATACATCATTTCAATAAGTTAAATACATCATTTCATTTTTAAAAATTACATTATTTGCAACAAAGAAATACATCATTTGCAATAAAGAAACACATCATTTCATTAAATTCGTTTCACAATAAAAATGGTGAGACATCATTTGCAATAAAGAAACACGTCATTTCATTAAATTCGTCTCACAATAAAAATGATGAGACCGTCTCATCTGAGAATTTGCCATTGAAAATTATTACCGAAATGAAACTGAGTAACATTTTCTTCATATAATTAGTATCTTTTTTTCACCTTTTTCTCTTGATTCTTTATTTAACGGCACAAAGCTATAACAAAATGAGTAGTGATCCCAAAATATGGATTATTTATAAACATCTATTCAATGCTAATTGCCAATTAAAATCAACACAAATTCCGCCATTGATTGCAATTAGTTTGTATAATGTAGCCTAAACAAATTTTGTTTCTGTTTTAAATAAAAAGATTCACTTCTTTTTTAATTATTTTTGTACATATATATAGATATTTTAGTTCAGTATATCAAGTTTAAATACATATCTAACAATATTATTTAATACTATTTAGTCAAATAAAATCAATACTATATATGTCATTGATATGAATAATTTATTTCCATAATTTGTATAATGTGAATAGCAAAAGAATAAATTTTCGTCCGTTATTAATTGGAGAATAATTTTTTTATATATATAATTATTTTTAGTAATTTATTTGGGTGGAAAAAAATATTAATTACTTAATAAATACAATATCTTTGTCTTAATTTAAAGATATAATCTTCTAATTAAATTTTATTAAAATTTGATACAATTGAAAATAATTAAATATAGAAAAAATAATATGAGTATATCATTGAAAAAAAATACGAAAAGATTTTATGATATCTATTATAATATACTTATACATTTATTTAATAATTAAATAAAATAGATCCCAATTAAATATTTTAAATTTTTGAATTTATAAATCTTTGATGATATGAATATCTATGTATATATAGGAATAGATATGTAACATTAATTGCATTTCTTTACTAATTCATTTATTTACTTAATTGTGTATTCATAATTATTTCCTTAATTGTGCAAAAATAATTAATTACATAAATATGATTGATAAATCAAATCATAATATAAATTATTTCCAAGAATATCATAACATACTTTTAAGGTTGTGTATGATTATAGAATATTAAGATTATTAGTTAATGAACTAAACATATCAATTGATGAACAATTAATGTAACTTAAATTTCCATATAAAGCGTCCGGTATTGTTTTAATATATAAATATAGATGATTAAAATAATTCTGATTTAAATTTCTCTTTTCTTTTCTTTATTGGTATATGTTGTGTGGAATCTTTCGTAAGATTGATTTTAATGATTGGATGGAATCCAAAGATAGCGAATACTAACATTGAAAGTGAGTAGATAATTTTCTATGCGTTAACAATTAAAAATATAATTTAGGAACTAGGGATCGGAATCTGCAATGATTTGGTTCGTTGTTAGTAACTCCGCGCGTTTGGATCCTTGAGAGTATGAGTTTGGATGTTAAGAGGGCTTTTAGTTTCGGACAACTTCGTAGGATATTTTGGGGCGTTTGATTTAGAGAGGAAATCTGAAATAGCAAAAATTAAAAAGCAAAACCAATGTATAGCAAGTGTTATGAAAAACTCCACAAAATAGCAAAAGTGAAATTTTTAAGGTTAAAATGTCTTAATCACAACATCACTTCTCTTGATTTGTGTGAACTGTGTAACGGCTTCATTCTTTATTAATTTTTTTGACACAACTCATTTTTTAATTATTTTTAGATAAATCCTCATAATTTAATATAATATTTGTAGTTGAATATTTAAGATTCGGCTGGAAATGCACATCCAGTTGGAACTCGAATAAATCCGGCTGGAAGTCGTGTTTAAATATATTAAATCATATTCTGCAAAATGGTAAAAAATATATTTAATAAATCCTTGGACTAATAATTTGAATGGAAGTCATATGAAATGAGGCTGGAAATACGTCAAGAAGCTGGAAATCCTATTAAATTCCGGATGGAAGTCGGAATTAAAATATATTAAATCCAGAATTAATTCAAATATTTTTTATTGTAATTGTGATGGAAGTCGAACAATCCAGCTGGAAGTAGGCTAATTGAGCTTGAACTAGAAAAATCCGGATGGAAGTCTCAATAAAAATATAGTAAATCCAGAATTAATTCATATAATATATTATTTGAAATTGGGCTGGAAGTAGAACAATCCAGCTGGAAGTCGGCTAATTGAGCTGGAACTAGAAAAATCCGGATGGAAGTCGCAATAAAAATATATTAAATCCAGAATTAATTCAAATAATATATTTTTTTAAATTGTGCTGGAAGTAGAACGATCCAGCTGGAAGTCGGATAATTGAGCTGGAACTATAAAAATCCGGATGGAAGTCGCAATTAAAATATATTAAATTCAGAATTAATTCAAATAATCTTTTATTCTAAATTGAGCTGGAAGTATAACA
The DNA here is from genome assembly GCA_026898455.1 of Plectranthus barbatus. NCBI lineage: Eukaryota > Viridiplantae > Streptophyta > Magnoliopsida > Lamiales > Lamiaceae > Plectranthus > Plectranthus barbatus. Next base: position 15,202 of record JAPKLW010002811.1, on the reverse strand, counting down.
ATCCAGCTGGAAGTAGTCTAATTTGAGATGGAACTCGGAATTTCGGAATGGAAGTCGGAGTTTAAATAATTTAAATCGACATTTTTTCGAATAATAATTGCTGGAAATTCGGCTGGAAGTTCAACAAAATCAGCTGGAATTCGGTCAATTGAGATGGAAGTCGAGCAATATAGCTGGAACTCGGGTTTTGTTTAGTTCCATCCCTTTTCATTCTAACCTAAAAATTGGGCGTGAATTACTCGACAATAGACGGCTGCATCTGGAATTCATTCGCACGACTGTTCAAACCACCACCCTTCGTCCCCCTCCAATATTATTTCCGGCGACCGCACACCCACCACCGGCGAAAATGTCGACTTCACGGGTATGCATGTTTGTTTTTTCATTTTTTCAGATTTTATTCACTGTTTTATATTAAGAAAACCGATATGTTTATGGTTTTTGATTTGATTATGTGATATGTATTAGTTTTTGTATTGAATTGATTTGTTTATGTTAGTTATATAATGCATAGTTGTGAATGAATTGTTATTGAATTTGTCCTGTTTTGATCGTGCGTTTGATATTGAGTTTTGTTAATTTGATGTTAGAACCGTGCATGTGATTGCGGTTTAATTTTTTTTTTTGGTTTTGATAGGCAGCCGTTTGAATATATTCGATATGAAGTCCATGGAAGTAAACCTAAGACTAATTTATATTATAAATGTAAGGTCTTAGAAATCATTAAGAAAACTTTGTCTGATATAGGACAAGAGGGTTTGGTTAATGAGTTTCGGGACGGGGTTTTTGGATATTGGTTGGATTGGTCGGACAATGGACTTAGTTCGTCTTTATCATTAATTGAATTATTTAGTCATGAGACTCAGTCAAATAATCCAGAGTTGTTACGGTTTAGAGTGAGTGGGCAGGATATCATGTTTTCACAGAGTGAATTCGCCCTTATTTCTGGTTTGAATTTTGGAGAAGCCACTTTTGATCCTACTGCACGCCATGATTTAGAATCTAGTACTGTATTTAAAGTCTTTTGCGGTGGTCAAATCCTAAGTGGTAAAGAACTTTTGGATAGGTTTCAATACAAAAAGATTGATAGTACTCATAGTTTATTGTACCTTAGGGTTGCCAATATATTAGCATTTTGGTTTTTTGGACTAGGGTATACTGAAAAAAGAAAAATAGAAAAGTGGTTGTATGTTTTAAGTGAGGATCAAAATGATTGGAACCGATTTCCATGGGGTACATATGCATACAAAGCACTGCTCTATTACAAAACGCATATACCCACTACTCGGATTCAATTTGAGAAAAAAGCCCTTCATCTTCCAGGTCCCTTTTGGGTACTACAGGTATGAAATTGTCACCATCTTTTATCTTCATCTTTGTGATAAATCTTTGTTGAAAATAGTTTAATTTTTTTATATGTTGTTAGGTTTGGGCCTATGAGGTCATTCCTGAGTTGGGGCAGGCATGTGCCCGGTTAGTTAAAGCCAATGCTGAGCCACGTATGCTGAAGTGGCGGTTCAGAAGATCCAGTGTAAAAAACTGGATAGCCTTCTTCTCCCAACCGGTAATAAAATGAAATTTCAGTGTTTTATTTGTTTTGAACGGAAAACTGATTATATTATCTAATATATTTTTAAATTTTGCAGCTCATTGTGTTAACCGCCCTGCCTCCTTCGCCCTCTGAGATGGGTACCCAATATTGGCGATCTGCACAAGGAAATGACAAGATGGGTGTGAGTTATGTGGCTCCGATATCTACACATGCCCTTTTACAAGGTGAAGGGTCAATGATAGAAGATTTCGAAGAGAGTAGCCCTCATCTAGAGATACCAGTACACACTGGGTTTGTTGAAGATTGGAACACCGGTGGTGCAATGGTAGAAGTGGAGATCAATGATTTGACGCACGAGATTGAGGAGGAGGAGGAGGCTGCCACTGAGCAAGCAAATGTGCAGACTGAGGAGCCCATTTTGCATGCTGAGCAGCCCGATATGGAGACTGGGCATGATTCGGAGCCACCATCCCCGGTGCAGAGAAAGAAGAGACGACAGAAACGGCAAAGGATACCTAGTTCTTCTTCATCTTCGGGCGGGGAAGAACGTAGGCAAGCGAGGGATCAGAAGATGTTTGGGAGAATCAAACAGTTTGTGCTCGATGATGTGAAACAGTGGGTTTTGAATGAAGTTGTTCCAACTTTCAAGGAGTACATTAAAGAAGTGGTTACATCTTCGTGCCAGCGATCAGATGCTTCGTCCTCTTAACCCCGGTTATCCAGTATTTTGCAACAGCGACAGCCACAACCACGTTCTGACGCACCACAGGTATATTTTATATACTTTAGCCGTATTTTGCGATTAAATTTACTAATCTTAATTGCAATGCAGACATCTGGAGGTGATGTTGATGATGACGATGAGATGGAGCCCATTGTCCAGTATTTTGGACCTCTTTCTGTGAACAAGGTGATCAGGCAATCTTACGAAGCATTCCGGCAAGGTCCATCAGATAAGGCCCGCATCTCTCAAACAAGTGGCATGCGGCTCACGAATGCCTTTTTTGCACAACTGGAGGATGCATACACATTCTTAACCGTGCCGCAGATAGAGATGTTTGTTCACGCCCTCTGGTGAGAATTTATTTATTTAAATTCGTTGTTGTATTTATTTAATTAAATAGAACGCTTTATCTAACATGTTTTTAGATGCCCGCAGTGTCAAACTGATTTCAGATAACAAGTTTGTCTTATCTGCTTGTAATCCCGATGAAGTTCGCATTCTCACCCCGAAATTCCAGGTTAGAACTTATTTATTTATTTTATTAATTCTTCATGTTATTTACATATTTCGTTTTTTATATGAAATATAGATTTTATTCAACAAGTCTTATCCGGTAAATTTGGCACCTCGAGCAAAGCTACCGGGTGTTTCGGCAGAATTGCTAGAGTTCATCGAAGGAAAGGATAGTCCATGTTCTCGGCCGTGGTACAGTGCGTCTGTGGTAAGTATTTGTTTAATTAATAATTTGAGCATTCATGTTAAGTTATGATAACAACTTATTTTTTTCCAGTTAATCATGCCGTATAATGTTGGAGAACATTGGTTTACATTGAAAATCGACCTGTCAACTTGGAGTTGTTGGATATATGATGCTACAGTCAAACGACAAAATCAGGTTGGTAGGAGATACAGATGTGAATCAGTACGGCGCATCACAGATCAACTCCACAAATTTTTGACTGATGGGAAATACTGGGACAAGAGCACGCTTGGTCTGACGCCGTACAAGGAAAAGATGGCGGTGGACTTTGCTCCAGGGTTCGCAGCTTATGATCATTACAGTGAATCAGTTTATGCATGCATGTTCATGGACCAGTTGATTTGTGGGCGACCGAATGTACCTTGGGCCGAAAGGGAAGGATGTCAAGATAGATATAGATTGTATATGGCTCATTGCTTATTTGATTTGTCATATGATGAGTGATGTAGAATTTGTATTAGATATTTTAAATTGTTTATTTAGAAATTCGAATATGTTGGTTTGATTTGTTTTGAATAATTTTTGTTTGAATGTCTCGGTTTTTTGTTTGGTTAATTGTGATGGAATATGATGGTTTTTGATGGAGTATAATGGTTTTTTGGGTTGGTTAATTGAGTGCGAATAAGTTGGTTGTTCAGTAAATTGAGCCACTTATTCTTGCTTTTTTTTGCATAAATTGGGCGAATTCCATTCAAAATCACCGAGTTCCATCCCTTTTTGAGTATTTCCATCCCAATTTGGAGTACTTCCATCCCAATTTAGAGGACTAATTTATTACTTATTAATTATTAATTTGGATTATTAATTATTAATTTGGCATGGAACTCGTCCAATTGGGATGGAATTCGTCCCAATTGGGTTGGATGTCCCTAATTTTGGGATGGAAATCGACAATTTGAGAAATAATAGTTTAAATCCGGATGGAATGTTGTAAATTGGGATGGAACTCGTCCCAATTGCGATGGAACTCGATAAATTGGTGTGGAACTCGTACATTATAGTTTAATTACAACTATAATGTAACCATAACATGATATTCCTAGGAATATTGTTATTAATTCGTACATTATAGTTTAATTACAACTATAATGTAACCATACATGATATTCCTAGGAATATTGTTATTAATTCGTACATTATAGTTTAATTACAACATTAATGTAAACAAATTAGCAAGATTTTAACCAAATTGGCATGGAACTCGTCCAATTGGGATGGAATTCGTCCCAATTGGGTTGGATGTCGCTAATTTTGGGATGGACCTCGGCCGAATTGATTAATAATAGTTTAAATCCGGATGGAATGTTGTAAATTGGGATGGAACTCGTCCCAATTGCGATGGAACTCGATAAATTGGTGTGGAACTCGGCTAAATAATCTATATTTTGTACAATTTCGTTCATGAATTGTTGTTACTGACATGTCTCATCACTCTTGCATGCCTCTTTTATCTTTTCAGTAAATAAATGCTAAAATATTTCAGATTCACGTGAAAGTGAAACTCTGCAAAGTTTCTCATATAATGCATGTGACTCTTACACTTTTGTCTACCAAACCATTTACTATTCCTAAAATGTGTATCAAAATGTGTATGGAACTCGATAAATTAAAATGGGATGGAATTCGCTATTAAATAACATGATATGTAACTCTGTCAAATTGTATGGAACTCGACAAATTAAAATGGAACTCGGTGAATTGGGATGGAATTTGGCCAAAATTGATCAAAATAATTCACTTGCAAGTCATTGACATATCACATCACTCTGTGCAAATTTAACTTTTCAGTGAATAAATGCACCCATTTATCGACCAAGTAGATTGTTCAAATTCATTCCACTAGTCCCTTCTATTTAAATTCACTTCACTTCATTTCATTCGAAAAACATAACAACTACAAATGACTATTCTCTTGCTCTTTTTAAATTTTTTATTCGAAGCATATATCGTCCTTATTTCTTTTGATTCCAATCAATTAGAAGAGGATTTTTCCTACGTCAAACAATCCGGAAGAGGATTTTTCCTACGTCACATATAGTTAAAATCCTTCATCCGGATTCCTTGACATCTTTCTCCTTTTCCCAAAACCGGAAATAAGGAAAGCCACCAAAAGAGGGTTTCAACCGATCAACCCTTGCTTCTCCGTTACGGGAAAAGAGATGAAGGAGACCCAGCGGCACTGCTATCTCCTCCCCGGAAGAGGATTTTTCCTACGTCACATGGAGTAGCGATCACGTTATGGAGATATAACCTCCGCGTCCGCTTCTTCGTTTCTGGAAAAGACATCAAGGTGAAGGAACAAATACAACGTCTCCTTCACTAGCTCGGTGTTTTCTATCAAAATGTGTATCAAATTGTGTAATATTTTAGAAAATTATTAATAAAATTGTGAGTTTGTTTGTAATTTATTGCTTCAAATTTTGTAGCAAATTGTTTTATTATTTACGTAAATTCAATTGGGAGTGTGCTTGAATTTACGATGTTAAACATTTATAATCTTATACAAAACAAAATAATACGCATAGATGGATGTTGCTATGTTGGTCTTCATTAAGTCAATATCATTGGGATGGAACTCGCCCAAATGGGATGGACCTTAACAAATTTCGTATGGAATTCGCCAATTTTGGATGGAACTTCTCAATTTCGAATGTAACTCGCCGATTTTGGATGGAACTCGCCAAAAATTGGGATGGAACTCGCAGATTGCGGATGGAACTCGCTATTTAATTAAACAAATGGAAATCTGTTAAATTGGATGGAACTCGCCGATTGCGGATGGAACTCGCCGATTGTGGATGGAACTCGGCCAAATGATATGGAACTGGCTCAAATTTAATTCACATGCATGCAAACACATGCAATTCGACTTTATTGCGGAGTTGGAATAAATATCACATGTATTTCTGAATTTAATAGTACAAAGCTGCTAAAATATTACTATTGAAAGTCTGCTTTTTATCCTGCCAAAATTCAATTTGACTTTATTCAATTGAATAAAGCCAACATTTGCGGGGTTGGAAGAAATTTCACATGTATTTCAGAATTTAATAGTACAAAGATGCAGAAATATTACTATTACAATTATTTAAACTTACTATTCATGACTGAAAACATTTTGTCGCAAGTGAAACACTCATTCAATTTGAAACACTCTCTCATGCTGTGTAATACTCATTCTCAGAAAACTCTCTCAAAAATCAAACACAATCAAACACGCTTTCTCAAAAAATATGGCAAATTTTCGTTCTATCATTTTGCATTACAATGGTCAATGGGATAATGCATACAACTACATCGGCGGAGAAGAACGAGTTATCATGATATCCACTGATGATATCACGATAGAAGGTCTCCAAAGAAATGTTCAATAAATCCTAGATGCTCATGCCATGGTGGGCTCTTACACCCTTTATTATCTAACTGAAACAAGAAGTGGGAGGACGGTTCCTTCAGTGTTGGCTACGGATACACACCTTCAACGGCTTTGTAACATGTTTTGGGAGCCGAAGCTTTATTTAGTGATGAACATGCAAACAAATGAAGCTGCTGGAAGCTCTCGTCGACAACCATCTCCGTACAGGCCATACATGGCTTCATTGAGCCCACAGCCGCACAACCCTTATAGTCCAACACCAGAAGAACTACATCGTTTTTCTACAACCATGATGTTTGGAGAAGGAAGCAGTGGAAGTCGAAGTTCTCCCGTCCCCGATTTAAACTACACTGCACCTGAAAAAGATATTGATGATGATGGCAACCATGATGGTGGTGATGATGGTGATGATCATGAAGACGGTGCCAACACACAAAATCCGAATGTAGTTGTCCATTCAGATGATGACGATGAAGCTGAATTCGATACGGAATCATCTGAGGGTGATGAACGCCACAATTACAATGCTTCGTTATTCAATTGCACAATTGAAGATTTCACAGCTTGGGTCCGAGAACAAGGTGGTATAGGTGCGCCATTGTATCAAGCCTGGTCCCGACTCAGCCTTTACCGGCTGAAACAGTTGATGTCCTAAGTCAACAAATGAACAACTGGTTATTGCCGATAATTCCAGTAGATACATCTGACGTACCTATATCACGAGATGTTCAAGCAGTATTGGACGAGGAATTGCAAAAAGGATCATTGTTTTGGTCTAAAGAAGACTTGTATGTGGCTGTCGGACTTTGGCACATGGAGCATCAACTTGAGTTTAAAGTGTCGCGATCTACCAAAACTCGGGTGGAATATAGTTGCAGCCGCAGTGATAACTGTTCGTTCATGATTCGAGCCGCTAATTCAGATGGATGTTGGATTGTATACAAATTCTGCTCGAATCATACTTGTGTTACAAGTATGGACAACATCCGAAGCAGAACTATACGCTCGAAGGCTATCTCTGCATATTTTGCACGGAGAATACGCAGACAAGGATCGATCATGAAACCGCGAGATATAATGGCGGAGCTGCAACATAATTTCGGAATTAAGGTGAGCTACAGCAATGCACTACGAGCTCGAAATGGAGCCATAGCTATGATATATGGTGGCTTAGAGGATTCTTTCAACTTGCTGCCAAAATATTTTTATGTTCTCGAACAGCACAATCCCGGCACCATTACCGATCTTAATATCGGCGAAGATGGACAACTACGACAGTTTTTTGTTTGTTTGGGTGTGTCGCGTGCAGCATTCTCAACTTTATTACGGCAAGTGATTGTCGTTGATGCCACACACCTCAAGGGCAGAAATAAAGGTGTGCTATTGGTTGCTGTAACCAAAGACGGCAACGAGCAGATATTTCCTCTGGCAATTGGATTTGCACCGATCGAGAATGATGAGAGCTGACTTGGTTTATGTCCCGGATCCGGATGGCTTTAAATTCTGATGAGCATTTGCTGATTGTTTCAGATCAACACATCAGCATAGCAAACGCAGTAACTACGGTTTATCCAGAGGCAACACACGCTTTGTGTTGTTACCATATCCAGAGCAAGTTGACAACCTTCACTGCTCCAATTGTGAGATTATACCATAAGGCAGTCTATGCTTACCGTCCTATAATCTATCAGAAGGCAATTGACCAGATTGCACAATATTGCCCGGCAGCTTACGACAAACTCATGATGCTCGGACCGGCAAAGTGGGCAAGATCAAAATGCCCAGTTCGCCGATATAGCTTCATGACATCGAATGCAGCCGAAGTATTCAACTCCCGACTGTTAGATGCTAGACGTCTGCCCATTTGTTCCGTTGTCGAGCTATATAGGCACGTTGTAGAAAAATGGTTTGACGAAAGGCGTGCTAAGGCGTTTGCAAGAACCGAAGAGTTGACTGAGGAATGCGTGGCCAAAATGACTCCAATGGTGGAGCTCTCACACAAATACTCTGTTGTGGCTATTAGTGATGATCAATTTAAAGTCAGCCTCAAAGATACAACGTGGAAGGTTGATCTCCAAGACAACTTGTGCGACTGTCGTGAATTTCAGCTGGATCTTATTCCATGCTCGCATGCTATTGCCGCAATTCGGTTAGTAAATATATAAATACATCATTCTTTAATTATAATGTTCACTACTTAATCTTTGTTGTTGACACAGCTTCAAGGGTACAAGTGTATATGACTACGTTTGGTCATTCTACAAGACATCGAATTGGCAAGAAATATATGGAGGGGTCATACACCCACTGCCTCCCAAAGATGAGTGGATTGTATCACCAGAAGCACAAGCTTGTGTTGTTTTGCCGCCGATTGTGAATCGGCAAGCCGGTCGACCCAGAAATAGTCGTCGTCCTTCAGGAGCAGAGGCAGGACAAACATCAACTTCTAGACGACGAGCTCCAAAGAAATGCAGTATATGTGGATCTACAAGTCACACGAAACGTGGCTGTCCAGAAAGAGTACCGCCTAATTAATTTGTTTGGTTTTTAGGAATTAAATTGCCTCATGTATTGTAGTATGTTCGATTTAGTTGTCTTAAATTTGAGGACATGAAATTCCGTTCAAAGTGCTTGTGATTCCCATAATTTATATTTTATGTGCTTAGCTTTTCAATTTTAAATAAGAACAATTTTACATGATTTATATTATTTGAGAATCGCAACATGTAATGTAATGTAATTTTCAAAGATCCCACACGAAAATGTATATAAAATGGACTTCCAACCGATTTTTCTTGAATTCCATCTCATTTAAGCGACTTCCATCTGATTTAATCCGAATTCCATACGAATTACATACGAATTCCATATGAATTTCCAGACGAATTCCATACGGAATTCCACAGCCGAATTCCAGCTATAATGGCCGACTTCCATCCGAATTTAATTAATTCCAGCCCAATTCGAACCGAGTTCCATCCCATTTTCAAAGGCGAAGTCCGACGCACTATGTTTATTAATATTTTAGTGAAACCCTAAATGGATATTAATAAAATAAACAAACAGTTGTAATTTTCGCACAAAACGATAAAAATGATTGGATGATTGAGACATTGTTGACAGAGAAATTACACTTTTGCTATTTTGTGAAGTTTTTCATAAGGGTTGCTATTAGGTGAATGTGTTTTATAACTTTTGCTATTTAAAATTATTCCCTCTTTGATTTAACTGTCCTGAATCATTATAGGTATAAGTATAATAGTAGAGAAAATAGGTATGAGTTTGATTTGTTATGTTTGGTTTATTAAATAGGTTTTGGATTTATTTTCAATTCTGATGATTGATTTTTTAAGTTTATAGGATTATAAAATAATTAAATTGTTATACAAATAATAATTAATTTAATAATAAAAAATAACAAAATAAAATTATATTAAGTTAAATAAATAATCTATTTATCCTCTTATTTTTTATAAAATATAAAATTAAGATATAAAGTAAATGATAGATTTTATAATATTATTATAATATATTAAAAAAATAATATATAATTATCATAACATATAATATTATGAATAATATAATTATAAAAAATATTATAAAAAAAGAAAAAGCAAATAAATAAGAAAATAATTATAAATAAAATGAATTAAAAAATAAGAAATAAATCATTAATTTAATAATAAAAAATTAGGGAAATATAATCATATTAAAATAAATAAATAATATATTTATATTCTTGTTTATTTTACAAATATAAAATAAAAATAAATGATATATTATTATTTTAATATGTTAAAAAGAATAATATATAATTATAATAATATATAATATTATAAAATAATATAATTATCAAAATATTTTAGAGTAATATTATAAAAATAAATAAATAAGAAAATAATTATAAAATAATATGAAATAAATAATTTTGGCAGTGAGATATGGGAATGAAAATGAAACCCACCATTTTTTAGGGTTTTGGTGATTCCCAAGTATTTGGGTATCATTCTCATATATTCTTTAACCAAAGAGTAGGTTCGGAATCATTTCATTCTGAAACTCACCAACCAAACGCCCCCTTAGAGTAAGAATGGTAATTTCTGACACAATAGAAACTCGTACTATCATAATGAGCATGAATAGGACACGACTTAATAATCTCTAATCAACATCTAGCATGACAATAACACAACACACATAAAATTCATAAATTATTAGCTCTACACTTAGGGTTAATTTTTTTTGACACAATACAATAACACGACATGCACCTGTATGATAATACTATGCACGAACATGACATGAAATTGTTAAGTTCAAACACGAACACAATAACCTTTAATATGATAATGATCTGACACTATAACGCCACAACATGTATTAATTACCAATCTTAATTTGGACTTTGTGAATTGTTGTTAGACTGAATTCAACTCAGGATAATTAATTTGCATATGTTGATGCACATAAAATTACTTATCAATTCACTAAGAAAAAATAATTAGTTGGTATAGCTTAAAATATTTTCAATTTCTAATATCCATTAGCACCACAAAATTTTAGAGTAAAATTTATTAATACTCATTTTCACTACTATATGTTGAGATTCGAAAAAATGGAACCCATAGATTTGTATTAAAACGATGAAATCAAGAATTACGGAATGAAGATGAACATATGAAATTGCACGTGAAACAACAAAGAAAATGGTATGTGGGATTTCTCCTCTCCCCCCTAACTCTCTCTATCTGGTGAATCTTTTTATTGTGTCCCCCTTTACAAATATAACGACCTATTTATAAGAAAAGAATAATTAAATTATTATGGCAAATTCTCAGATGAGACGGTCTCATCATTTTTATTGTGAGACGAATTTAATAAAATGATGTGTTTCTTTATTGCAAATGATGTCTCACAATTTTTATTGTGACACGAATTTAATGAAATGATGTGTTTCTTTATTGTAAATGATGTATTTCTTTGTTGCAAATAATGTAATTTTTTAAAATGAAATGATGTATTTAACTTATTGAAATGATGTATTAAGGTTCGTCTCACAATAAAAAAATGTTGAGACCGTCTCTCAGGAGACCAACTCAATTATTATTATTATTAAATGTTCATCAATTTCCACCTGAAACCACTGAGCATTATCCTCTTGACTCGTAATAGTTGAACAACTTGATTACTTGGATTGTAACTTTCGAATCGTTACACTTCTTCATTTAATTATCTGAGTCGAAATCGTCGAGGGAGTTACTCAACATGAATTACTTCGAGCTGCCTTATGCGAACTTATTAAAATGAACTTCTCTCTCATTTGGACTCCTTTCTGGTTGAATCGAACTGCTTCCGGTCGAGCTGATTTGTGAACTGGTTAAGACGAACTATTCTTCTTTTCGAAATCATTTTCCTTGGACCATCTTATCTGGTTCAAACAACCTATTTTCCTGCAAAATTATTTATGGGCCTCATACATGGACCTCTAGTTAGGCCGCTTGTTATTGATCCCCTACAATATATATTATGAAAATACCAAAAATATTATATACATTCAAAAAATACTTATTTTGTTATTTAGACATTTTTCAAAATTTTGCTCTTGATTTTTACACGAAATAAGGTTAATTTAGATATTTTGATTAAAAAATTAAATGTGTTAAGTCAGTGTCGTGATCGTTATTACAACCACGACACAAACTTAAAATTGAAATAAAAAATTAAAAAATCAAATAAAGGAGAAAAGAAATGGTCTGTGTTGTAAGTCAACGTGTACAACACCGACCACCCATGTCATAAGATCAAAAATTAAAATTAAAAAATCAAATGGATAAAAAAGAGAGTGGAATTGTGTATACAACACACACCCTTTATCCTCCTCATCTCTCTCCTTCCCACCGGCCCACCCTTCTCTCTCTTCCCCTCTCCACCAACCTCCTATTTTAATATAATTAAATACTAAATTTATATCCGTACATTGCACGAATTATATAATTAATATTTTATTTAATTATATTAATCATGAAATCTTGAAAATAATTTTAATCTTCATCGTTGATTTTTTAAGGTGAATGGTATATTCCTATTTATCTTAAAATTAACTTTTGACATGAGATGAGCTCCTTATGATACATATGATTTTGTTGAAATTAATATTATAATTTATTGAATTATATGTATTTGTTATAATATAAAAACACATCAAGTAAAACAAATTTAAAAATAAAATAGAATTGATGTGATGATCACGCTATGCGCGAGTTAAATGTATGATGTCTTATTTTAATGATATTAAAATATAATTAACAACGTTATATATCTTAACATTTCTAAGCGTTTTTTAATTTATTTAGTTTTTATTCATTAATATTATATTTAATATATTATAATATAAATTGTTTTATATCTTATACGTCAAATTATATATATAAATTTAATAAAAATAAAAATAAGTATATCAAACACAAAATATATGAGATTTGATTAAATATTATTCCATAAAAGTTACTCCCTCCGTCCCGGTGAAGTAGTCCCTTTTCTTTTCGGCACGGGAATTAAGGGTTGTGTTAGTGGAATTAATATTTTATTGGTGAGTGTGAAAAAGGTTGTTATTTTAGAAAAATGGGACTATTTTATGGGACAAACAAAAAAGGAAAGTGAGACTACTTCAATGGGACGGAGGGAGTATTATATTTGTATTATTTTGAATGATAATAAATTAGTAAGATGCGTACAATGAATCAAATTCAATTAATTTCGTAAATAGATATATCATTATTCAGTAAAATAAAATAAGAAAGAATTAATGACAATTTTATAATATAATTTAAATCAATGTTCGACACTAATGGATGTCTATATATATATATATATATATATAGCCGAACTGCTGGAATTAAATGGATTTAATATTCGAAGCTTAAATGGACTAAATATTTGGGAAAATGCGCCTTATAAATATAAATAGGGATACGGATGGGTCTGTATCCTGTCCACACAATTATCCATAAAAATGATTGTGCTTGTGATAGTGACAGGATTAAGCGGAAATTTGATGCTTTTGCTACAGTGTTACACTACTCTAAATAGTAGACTAGATTTATACCCACACACATTGTGTGAATAAATATTTTTCAAAATAATATATAAATTATTTTATTTATAATATTATGCATTTTATTGAATACAATTTGTGTTAATTTTTTTTAAATAACCACATAAAGATTATGATATTCCATTAATACATTGTAGTTTGTCTAAAATAATACTGATTACATATTATATAAATATCTATGAAAAATACAAATTCTCTCTAATAAACTTTCACACATATATTATTTATTCAGATTTATATTCAAAATATAATTATTTTATGTAAAGTTTAACAATTTTAAAATTAAATTATTTTAAATATAAATATATAAAAATAATATCTAATCATTTGTTGAGAAAAAATTATTTTATATTAGCATCCACACACTTTTCAATATTATATAGATTGTCATATTCTAATCATTAACTATAATTGTAAAAATAGAGTATTACTTTATTTAATATTTTTTATTTCAATTTTTACACGTTAAGGGAAGAATATAGAACTAATTTAGTATATTAGTATAATTAGATTTGCACCCGCGCAATGCGCAAATCATTTGAGATATAATTAAAACAATTATATATTTTAACATTTTTTATCATTTCTTGTTTTATATATTTAATTTTATTCATCAATATTATATGTAATATACTATTATATTAATTAGTTTCTATGTTATTTATCAAATTATATATAATTTTAATAAAAAAAATAACAAACAAAAATAAAGTAAAATAAATTAGAACATAATTTAAATTTGGGATAAAAATTATAATTTTCGGTTGTTACTCTTAAGATAGCATGAAGTAGTTAAATAATAGTGAGATAATATATAGATAAGTAATAATATTAATTTTGAAAATATAATATTAATATAAAATATTATACTTTTTTGAAATGATATGATTGTTAATAAGCGAAACAAAATAATATTAATATTAAGTTTGATGCTAAATTTAAAATTTGGATTTCAATATTAAAATAATATTAAAAATATTATTACTCTTAAACTTCGCTGAAACACAGCTTCTTGGGAAATGAATTTTGAGTTTTTTTTTTAATATTTGGTTTTAAAAACAATAATTAGAAGAGTTATAAAAAAACAAAGGCGGAACGTACACTTGCATGAGAATTGAGAAATGGGCCATTCATTGAGGGGCTTTGTGTGGGAATTTGGAGTTTTGCTATTGACTATCTTTCTTTTATATAAGATGGATACTTATAATATATACTCCTTCCGTCCTAACTTAATTGTTTCACTTTCCTTTCTTATTTGTCCAAATTCAATTATTTTATTATTAAAAAGATAACTTTTTTTCACACTTAATAATAAAATATTAATTTCACTCAACTTATTCTACACTTACATTTCTTGGTTATTGTGCCCGGTCAACATGAGACAATTAGACCGGGATGGAGGGAGTATATATATATATATATATCCTAATTAATTACTCCCTCCGTCCCGACAGATTAGTCATTTTTTCATTTTCGTCTGTCCCGCCAGATTAGTCTTATTTCATAAAATGGAAAAAAATATACTCACATCAATAAAATATTAATTTCACTACACTCAGAAACATTGGTTACTGTGCTGAAACCAGTGGCGTATGTAGGGGGTCTTTACTATTATTTATAATATTTTTAGTGGGAATGGATACAACTAGCCACTTTGAATAAGTGGGTATGTTTTA
>JAPKLW010002810.1:18532-63548 GCA_026898455.1 Plectranthus barbatus | reverse complement strand
TTCATTCTTTCTTGAATCTAGCTAACAATATCCACCCTCTTAATGACAGTATGTGATCCAAATATCTTTCTATTTCCCATTTCGTTCAAATAAAACAGAGATCAACATTTCCCAACATACAAAGTTCACACGACTCCCTACCATTAGGTATTTGATAATTGTTATAACAAACATACTCAAATCTACCCTTTCGGGTCTATCACAATTGTTGATACCATATGTACCCACTCTTCATGTAAGCTTATTCAAAATCTAGAAGTAAACTTCAAATCACGGTCAAAAGTAATAAGGTTAGGTACTCTAAGAATCTGTATAAATTCTCGTATATACAGCAGGGCAAGTTTATCAAACCATAAGTGACTCACATCGTCAAAAGTGAGCGCACTAGGTTAAGGGATACACTATGACTCCTATTGCAGTATTCCCCTTACACAACCTCAGCAAACCCTAAGGTCATTGATGTAGCACTTTCACTTGTTAACTCGCTAAACACAGCTCAACATGATTGACAACCTCCTTTTTCACGCCTTCCCTCTAGGATTTCATCTTTAAATCATAATACATCTTTGAAATCTTCCCGGGTGAGCAGTATAAGGGATATCATGAGCCTCACTTCTGATTTCGTTTCTCAATTCTTTTCGGTTTAGTACGCAGGTTGTTCCTTGGAATCACCAAGCATTATCTAGTACTTTCTTATGCTCTTCTGACTTTTCTCTTTCGAACCTTCTAACTTATCTTTTCCATCTCATCGCCCTTTCTTTGGCCTCAATTATCTTTTGTCTTAAATCACACATAATATTCATGGTAAGTAGTATACCATCATGTAATTCAAATGGTAATATATGACAATATCATCACTTTTTAACATCTATAGATTAATCTTAAGATGTTCATGCTCTAAACAAGTCATTTGGAATATATGATAGTATCATCATAAAAAAAAGAACGAAGTTATTTAGGTATGGATTGAACACTCGATTCATTAAGTACATGAATACAACTAGAACATTCTTGAGACCAAATGGTATAACCACAAACTCATACTGTCCATAACTCACTTTAAAAGTTGTTTTCGAAATATCTTCCTTTCGAATTATCAATTGATGATATTCTGATCGAAGATCAATCTTGGGGAATACACTTGCTCAGCTCAAGTGATTGATAAATCATCTATTCGCGGTAGAGGATACCAACTCTTGAATGTTAACCTGTTTAGTTCCTCGATAGTCGATACACATTCTTATCAACCCGCCCTTCTTCTTCACAAACAACACAGGAGCTCCCCAAGGTGAAACACTAGATCGGATAGAACAAATATCCAACAACTCTTGTAACTGCACTTTCAGTTCCTGCAGCTCTTTAAGTGTCATCCTATACGATACCTTAGGAGTCAGAGCTGACCCTGGTTCCAAATCTATAATGAACTCAACTTATCTATCAGGTGTCAATCCAGGGAGTTAATCCAGAATACATACTCAAACTCATCCACTACCAATACATCCTTTTGTTACCTCTTAACTAAATTCACCTTCCACAAAGACCAAATATGTTTGGTTTTCCTGATTTCACAATAGCTTAATAGCTTGTAGTGCTGTTATCGCTGGCACTCTTTACCCTTAAGGAAAACCATATATGCATAACTGCCTTTCTTCCTGTGATGGTAAAATAACTTTTCTCTCATCACGAAGGATAATAGCTTGGTTACCCATCAACCAATCCATTCCTAGGATCATGTCATCATTATTCATTTTCATCACATTCAAATCACTCACATTTACTTTATGTATGTTCAACTGAATCTCCAAATTAGAGCTTGTATGAGTAGTAATACCAACTTCTCCTGAAGGTATAGCTAATTTCAAGTTTCTATCACCTTTTACTACTTCAAGATGAAGATTTTCTACACATGCATGAGCAATGAAGGAATGAGAGGAACTAGCAATTCTCATTGTTGCTACACTTCCTTCACACCTTATTTGATTAAGAACATTCATTCTAGCTTTTACATTAGCAGCTTTTCTATAGCTAATGGTCCTTCATAGGATTCACATCTTCCATATTCCGATATCATCAATCATCAAAATTCTCTTCCAAGGAGAAGGGAGGTTTGTCCTCACTCTACGGAGCGACAAGGTGAAGATTGAAGACCGAGGTGCTTGAAGGTGCGTGTTGACCAGACGGAGGAGCTGCTCAACGTTAGAGATCAGGCCTGACCTTGTACTCAATCTTTTAGTGAAATTTCAGTCGGAGGACTGAAGAGTGGACGTAGAACAGTTGTTCAAACCACTATAAATCCTTGTGCCCTTACTGCTTTATTTCATTATTACGTGTGCGTACATTTAAAACTCAACACATCAAGTGTTGTAGTATAAACTACAATTGATATAACGAATATTGGAGCTAAAACACGTTTAACAAATGCTTGCTGAGTCGAGACCTTAGCAAGTTAAGTGCAAGATCGTATTAATACTTCCGCTGCATATATAAACACTCTGATCGGGGACCAACACTATACCTGTAACTTTGGCCTCTGGATATCACTATTATTTTGTTTTTATTGACAATCATTCACGATTCTCATGGTTCTATCCAAAAGCCGCATTCGACTTTGTTGATAAATTTTTGCAGTTTTAGTCATTTAAGGAGAACCAATTCTCGTGCAAAATAAAGAAGTTTCAAAGCGATGGCGAAATGGAGTTTACAAATAATCGCCTCTGATTTTATTTTGTCAAATATGGAATTCATCATCAAAATGTCTTGTCCCTACACTCCTGCTCAAAATGGTCGCGCGGAGCGAAAACATAAGCATATAACAGAGATGGGTCTTGCCTTTTTATTTCACTCCTCAGCTCCACCCACTCTATCGATTGAAGCATTTAGTACGACATTGTACACTATAAATCGGCTTCCATTATAGTTGTCAAACGGGCTGCCTAGGCCTGGACCGACCCATGCCCGGATAAGCCCATGCATCAAGAGGCCCAGAATGGCCCGGAACTATAAATGAAGTGGTCCGGGCTGGGCCGGGCTATTTCTAAAATATTTGGGCCCAGAACGTTTCATAACCATTATATTGTGGGCTTTGACGGGCCTGGGCCAGGCTTGAGATGGGTCTGCTTCTGGTATTAGCTAGGCTTGGTTCGGGCTTCTATATCTGTGTCTAATAGTTGCTCCACTTTAGATTACAATGAATCACCAGAATGATGAAGCCATCGTGTAGATACTCTAACGCCAATCCCTACATCGTGTAGATTCAAGAAACACCCATTTGAATGCAGCCCCTTCTCACAGTCATTATTACCTTCCAGTGAGTCGGCCCCTTAAGAAAGTGAAAAAAAAATATTGAAGAAGATGTTTTGTAAAGATTGCAGACTTGCACCAAGAATGTTCCATGAAACAATTGGAGTGCAGCCTCGATTTTGTCGTCTATTTTGTCTTGATTGAATTTGGAATTACAAAAGTGGACAACTGTGCAAAGTAAATTGAATAATAAATGCAAAGAGGAAGCTGACGGCTTTGTAATTAATTGACAAGACATGGGCACAACAATTAACTACACGTAAGACGTAACTACACCAACCTACATTTATGTTTCCATGTTTAAACATGTAAAATACTACACAAATAATATTTAAATAAGTCATATAATAAAATTAAATGTTATTGATTAAATGAAACGGGCCCGGGCCTCGTATATATTGTTCCGGGCCTGGTCCGATCCGGGTTTCTCCTAAAGTGGTCCTGGGCCTGGCCGGGCACGGGTCTAAAAAATAGCCCAATTTGAGTCCATTACACCTATCTAAACCCAGCCCATTGAAAATACTCTCTTAATGGGTCGTTCCTGGGCCGTTCTGGGCTGGGTTAGCCCGGCCCAGTTGACAACTCTAGCTTCCATGTACTCCTTTTAAGAATCAATCCCCAATGAGGTACTTTTACAACATTCACCATATTTTGATTCATTTCATGTATTTGGTTGTCGTGTTTATCTTTGTCTCAGATACTGCGCCAAACTAAGTTCAAACCACACAACTTGTCGTGCATTTTTGTTGGGTATAGCACCAGCCACAGGATTTCAATACTTGGATCCACTTACCTCACATGTTTATTTTATTTTATTTTAATCATCCAATCGACTATGGATGTGTGAATTCTCTATTCTTTTCTTTCTTTCCAGCTTTTTTCCCACAGACGGCGCCAATTGTTGATGCATGAAATTCAACGGATTTCCTTTAAGACAGAATACTCGAAAAGAATGGAGAATTTTTATTAATCAGAGTAAAGCAAAAAATAATCGATCCTTCTACAATGAGAACAGGGGTATTTATAGGGATAATACCCTAAATATACAAGGAATAAAGATTTAGATATAGTAAGACATATCTAAATCTTTTTCTATATTTTCTAGATTTATTCTCATAATACAGATAAGAATAAATCCTGTCTAATAAGGAAATAAGATATGCAATATCTTTCTTCGTCCTTATCCAATTGGCGTGCTTTTCGAGCTACTATTTGTTGAAGCGGTTCGATCGCTTAGATTTTAGGAGTGACTCGATCAGTTGCCCAAGTGGGTCGATCAGGCGTCCAGGTCGATGATCTGGTGGACTTGGTTTTGCTTGTTAGGCCACATTTATCTGTAAATGGGCCCAAAATGAGTGAGATCATTTTGGGGCTCAACAATAGCCCCCCAGCTTTATCGAAACCATGCTTGTTTCGGTGAAGCTGAATGTTTTGTCGGATGATGTAAAGAAGTTAATACTTCTCTTACGATCGAACCGTGATATAAGTTTGAGGAGGCGATAGAGGGATTTCGTACAACTCCTCCGTCGTATCGCTCCCGAGAGCTAGCGTGGAGGATTCTTCTACCCCTCTCCAACCAACTCTCCGACGTGAAAGAGAAAGGCGCGACTGCCACCCTTACCCGTATCAGTCGATGAAATGCCTCGAAGCAATGAGTGTGCTTGACGAGGTGGGGCTCCGAGCGATATGCTGTGGGAGTGAACCCAAAAGAGATTGCAGGTAGTGACCCTGAATCTTTCGACACGTGGGTCGGCTTCGTACTGCACGTGGGCGAATACGGCAGAATCGGATGGATCCGGATTCTGTGGGGGTCTGCCAGGGAGTGAAGTTACCGTGCCGAGACCGATTCGAGTGGTCGTGCGGTTTGAGGTTGATTCCTTTTGAAGATAACCCTCGCGACGTTTCCACTCGAGGCTAGGCACATGCCGCCAGGATTCGAAATCCCCGAGTGCCCTAGTGATATGAGATTTGCTTCATCTAGGGGAAGCCCCCAGTGTATGAAGGCTTGGATCGATATGCTTGAAGCACAAAGAATCATGCATGAGGCATTTGTATATGTATGAGTAGAGTGATTCGAGATTTGTCTGCGCTACTGCTACGAGAAGATCGTGCCATCTTGATTTTGGTGAGCTGATCGAGTTGGTTGGCATTCTGAATGGTCGTATGGATGGGTCCGATAGCAGGTGCTTCAAAGATATGATGTTTTGACGTCTCGAGGAGTAGTTCGAGCTTGAAGCTAAGTGCTTCAAAATATAATAATTTCATTATCCTGCACGTAGTTAAGATGCGAGAAATGTTGCAAAATAGCAATTAATTCAATTGAAAAGATTGAGAGGATACTTAGCTTTTGATTCAAAGTTCATGCCCAAAGCCCCCTTGAATTTATTGTTCTTTTGAATTCACTAAGTGAATTGAGGGAAGGTGCTTTGAGTTGCGAAGCAATTTGCTTCGAATTATGAAGCAGGGTAATTTGAAATCCCGTTCCTTTGAATAATTTCTCTTTCGTGGTTCACTATTTTTTAGAGTTGTGTTTATGCTACTCCAATATAGTCGTTTTAAGAATCAAATCCAAGAAGATCAATTCTATGCGTATAAGAATTTGTAAATAAAAAGATCTTAACGACCGCTAACTACATTTGGTCTATGCCCACCAAGAGTATTAAAATGGCATGAAGAGTTTCTTATTTCATGATCAATCTAAATATTGCTTGTTAAACAATTATTTCCCAAATATCTAAAGTAGCTCGAAATAAAATAAATGAGTGACAACACCTGGGAAATGGAGATTGGTTATAAATGGTGATGTCGACCAAAGCTCGAGGATGTCGAAGAAATTGGAGTGTTTCGAAATCGAATAGCCCCTATTCTCCAAATTACTCTCTAAGAGTTAAAATATTTTCCTCAAAAAAAAATTCAAACATGATATATATATATATATATATATATATATATATATTAAAGATGTTGCTCTATTAAATGAATAAAGATGTTGGTATGCCCGGAGGAGCAGAGGTAATGTTTTTAGAAAGCGCCTCATAGAGCCTTTGTAAGTGCAAGGCAGCATATATAGGATGGAATGGTTTAAATGGAGAGCCATAATATATGTTGTAAACGTCGCAAAGTCCAGGACTTATTAGCTTTTGCAAATAGCTATGAGTAATTTTTTTTTAAATAATAAAGTTAATATGAAAAAGAATCAAAATATAAAAGAATACTTAGCTCTTATTTGGAGTCTCTGCCGAGATGAGAGATGGGGCTCCAAAATATGTAGTAGAGTGCATTCGAGCAGTGTACTTATATTCCAAGTTTTGTATCTTTTTTTTTTTTGCACTGCTCATTCTTTTGTCGAGCCCCCAAGGCCCCAGATGTTATATTCTTTGGGGTACGTTGTGGTTCACTCGAGCGGTCATGGAAATAGAGAACAAGAGCAATATTAGTATTCTTAAAAATGCATTGAAAGCTTTGCTTAAATTAATATATTGTTCGAAGGGAGAAGTTTAATAAATAAGTGCAGCAAATGAAATTAAAAGAAGTAATTTAATCAGATAAAAGAAAAGATAAAACCCGTGTTTAATCGGAAAACTTCGACATCTTTCAAGCCATGCATTGGGAGGGTCACCTTCGAGACATCAGCCATGCTTTTAGTGCAAAGAATGAACCAACGATGCACACCCCGTAGTGAAGTGGATTGCAAACTTATGAAGCTTCAGCACCACGATAGGGAGAAATCTTATGGAAGCAAGGAAGAACCCAAAATACACAAGAGATTTTCTCGAAGGTACACTGTTAGTAGCAGGGTTAACGCTTCCAGGTAGTTCCCTCATTCATTTCAAAACCCTCGACAAAGCCATTTGAAACCCTTGACAAAGCCGCAAACAAATGTTACAGCTAATCCAACTGCCTGAAGGTAGTGTGTTGTTAACATAACACCTGCACCTCAAGCCTCCATGCAGGGTTTTTCCAAGTTTTTTGGCATTGAATGCAAGACTAATAATGCTGAATGTGGAAGTGACTCTATTGGTGGCGGTCCGCACCACGGCTTCAAGGTCGAATGATGAATTGTCAGTGGCGGCGGGCTCAGACGAGGCAGCGTAGGCGTTCCGATCAGCGAGCCGAGATGATGATGTTTAGCCATGACTATGTCGTTTTATGCATATTGGTTGACTGCGTGTCGCCAATGGCAGGATAGCAGACCTTGAAAGCTTGAAAATTCCAAAACGATCAATCGGTGATGCGTTGGCTGTGCGTGTAGCTGTTCCATATCCTGCACGGACTAAGAGAACTGCGCGGCAAGCAAAACAAACAAGCAGCAGACAAGAGCTGAAGTCATGAACTCAAGAGAATGTTGACTAGACAATAAATCAAACACCTTCTAGGCATATGACAAACTTCAGCAAAAAGAACAAATCTGGACAAACGCTAAACGAGTTCAACAACACAATCAAATGTCAATTAGCTAAAATAATAACAATACAAAACTCAAGCAGAGATACTATTCCGGACTATTAAAAATAAGAATGTGAAATAATCTATTTGTGCTTTCATAAAATTTAGAAATATTAGAACTAATTAATCGAACTCCAAAACCTAATTCCTTCAGGATATTAACAAAAATCGAGGGGCAAACAACATCCCTTGCAACTTTAAAAATACCAACACGTATTAATCAGAATTCAATAAACACCAATCAGAATTAATTTCAGATTGCATCTGTTGGGAAATTTGGCTAAGTTTCCTCTCCCCAGTAGCTACTTGTTTAGATTCTAGTTTGGTGTTTTGGTGGATCAAATCCTAAGTCCTACCAGCGTCAGTTGTCTCTAGATAGCTCTAGATCTCAAATGTAAAGTCCTGTTTAGGTCTTTTGAGTTGTAAGTCGCAGCTGATCAAGACTCATGCTGGCACTGTTCACCAGCATGAGATGTACTCACCAGTTGAGAGAAGTCTCACCAGCAAGCGACTGACAAGACTCGTGCTGACACTGTTCACCAGCATGAGAAGAGCTAATGACTGGTCACTGTTCACCAGTTGGGAAGGTTTTCATCAGCAGGGAGCTGACAAAACTTACCAGCAGAATAAGTGTTCTCACTGACACTGTTCACCAGCGGTGAAGCCACCAGTCATGGGAGATTCCAAGAGTTAACATCAGACAAATTGGTAGACTTAGATTGTGCCAGTGCAAAGTCACCAGCAGAGACTGCCAGCACAGATCACCAGCATGCTCTACCAGTCGGATGTTACCAGCAGAATTCAAGATTCGCTCTCCCAGAGTCTTAGAGACAAAAAGAAGATTCGTCTGAGGAATAAACTGACAAAGTATGACTTTAAGGGAGGATACCTTAAAGTCTATCAGTTCAAGACACCAGTTCCGATTCCTCGTACTGACGAATAGTGCCGTTCTGACATAAAGAGATCAATGTCAGATAAAGTGGACAAAAGCATGGCGCTTTCCGGAAATTCCTACCTGCCGCCGTCAGAAGGACATGCGAGGACAGAGACCTTTTCCGGATGAGTCCAAACGGCTAGAAATTTGAATGGGATCCTGCGTCTATAAATAGGTCGGAGCTACCAACATTTAAGAAGCTTGCTTCCCAACATTCAATACTCTTCACCAACCGAAAGACTGAAAATTTATTACGCTCAAGCAAGCAAGCAAATCTTTCGAGGCTTTACTTAAAGCTTTTCCGTGTGTTGATTTATTCAAACACGAGACTTCAAGCTTCCAGCTTGTAAGTTACAGATCTCGTTGGTGTTCTTTCTCTTCTGAGGAAGTTCACAGCAGCTCTTGTGCTAGCCAGCACCTGAGTTATTACGGGCTTTTTGCCGTATTGAGAAGACACGTTCTTGGGAGAACTAAACACCCACGCAGTCAGCTAAGGAGGTTGAAGTGACGTGCTCGCACTCCACCAGCTGATCAGAGTTGAAGAAGGACAAGGCCGGGAGCGGTTGATCTAGTGAACTGGTGGACGAGGCATTCACCAGCTAGAGATAGATCGTAGGACGCTTGTACCCGATTACTCTTAGTGAAATTTCCAGTGCTACGACTGGAGAGTGGACGTAGATCAGTTGATCGAACCACTATAAATCCTTTGTCTTTTATCAGCTTTCTGCTTTTCATACTGATTTAAAACCCAGCACCCAAGTGCTGGTGTATATCTGAAAACTGATATAACTGTGCAAACAAGACCTAAAAACATTCTAAGTCTTGAGCTACCAGCTGACGAGCCAGTTGCCAGTCAGCTGAGTACTCAGAGTGCCAGTTGACTTACCAGCTGACAAGGTCCCAGTCAGCTGAGTAACCAGCAGAGCGCAAGAAACGAACTAACACATTTTCCGCTGCCAAGTTATACCCTGATAATTCGGGACCAACAGCATCATAGTATTAGAAAGTAAACACGAGAAAACACCAAAATAAATTGAGATCGGGAAGCTCCCTTGGGTGGTTTGAGTTTCTTTTGGATGGAGTGACGAGATTCGCCTCTTTCGCGGCGATAACGGGGGCCTGTTTACTCACCGGCCAAGCAGATAGCAGCCCCACGCTTGTATAATTCAATGCCCAGGCAAAATCAGCAAATATGGTAGATTGAAACAATGCCACAATAGTATTAGAATTTGAATTTAATCATGCAACCAAGTATAGGCCATTAGAGCTTAATCAGATTGCAATCAGGGCTAGATTAAACTTCTCAAGGCATAAATCGGATCATAGAGGACTCCCCTTATGGTGGCTGCGCAATAAACTTCGTAGAAGATGATTTCTAAATAGAAAAGGTGACAGGGCCAACCCCACAGTCCGACACTCTCTCTAACACATGCCCAAATTCTTCTTAAAATGGTCCAGATAAAACCTTTGTGAGAATCAAACCAAACAAACCATCTAAATTGCCCAAGAGTGCCAATACCAGCCCAGTGACAATAGATACTATTGTTGTGCAGCAATAAACGCTAGAGATAATTAAATTTATGAGTGAACGAATGCGTAATTAAAGAGATTAATAAATGGACAAGGAATCAAACAACAGTTCATTATCAAAAACACAAGAGATTATCGACCAAGAAACATCCCAGTCAGGGAAGCAATCAATATGGGAATTCGGAAGAAAAGTAAACAAATGCACCTGGATGATGGCCACCGGAAGATAGGGAAGCAACTGAAAAGGTGGCTGAATGACTGTCAATGGGTCGACGCCTGCTGGGCATGGTCGAAAGGGATCATAAATTGGTCTCGTGCGTGGAAATTGATGCGAAATCATCAATTTAGAAATCCACTTCTTATAGGATGGCGGGCATCGGCTCCCATCGCAGCATCACGCCCAGACCTTCTTCCTCGCAGCAACAGCGCGGGCAGTGGCTGCCTTCAGAGCAGCGTGCAGATTGCGAGCCCAGGCGATGCAGTATTGGCAGGGCCGCGGCTGTGGCATCATGACGAGACTATTCGGTCGAGGGCCTGTGCGCGGGGTTCCTGTAGCGTGCAACAGTCCGGGGCGATAGCGAGAGCTGCGGCAGACTGGCGCTGCAACGGCAAGAAGGGAGGAGGGTTGTGCTGGGAGCAGATACTGGGCGATGGTTTTGTGCGGCGGGTTGGCAGCAGCCGCATCGCAGTATCTGCATGAGGCGCGCGGCTGGAGTTGTGGAGTCGCGCGCGACAGAGAGAGAAGCGCGGCAGGGAGGAGAGGAATGGATGCGGCTCGCAGAGAGAGAGAGAGTGGCGCTTCAAGATAGCTGCTTCAATAATGACGCTCAGCGTGTGGGTCGTGTGACGGCAGCAACAGGCATGGCGATGTGCGGTGCAGTTGGTGGAGCCGTCGGCGAGATTGTTGCGAAGATGCGGTATGGAGAGGGAGGTGTCGTGCAACGGCTCTGCGCGACGAATGGCGGCGACTCAAGCGCAACGTGGCGGCCTGATGGAGGTTGGAGAAGATGGGTACGCTGCAGCGACAGAGGGAGACTGATCTATGTGTGGGCGAGGCCGTTGCTGCCCGGTGAGGAGTTTGGTACCAGCAGAGAGACGATTGGCGAGACGACGACAATAAGAATTTTTTGGGAAATTTTTATTTTATTTTATTTTAATCATCCAATCGACTATGGATGTGTGAATTCTCTATTCTTTTCTTTCTTTCCAGCCTTTTTCCCACAAACGGCGCCAATTGTTGATGCATGAAATTCAACGGATTTCCTTTAAGACAGAATACTCGAAAAGAATGGAGAATTTTTATTAATCAGAGTAAAGCAGAAAATAATCGATCCTTCTACAATGAGAACATGGGTATTTATAGGGATAAAACCCTAAATATACAAGGAATAAAGATTTAGATATAGTAAGACATATCTAAATCTTTTTCTATATTTTCTAGATTTATTCTCATAATACAGATAAGAATAAATCCTGTCTAATAGGGAAATAAGATATGCATTATCTTTCTTCGTCCTTATCCAATTGGCGTGCTTTTCGAGCTACTATTTGTTGAAGCGGTTCAATCGCTTAGATTTTAGGAGTGACTCGATCAGTTGCCCAAGTGGGTCGATCAGGCATCCGGGTCGATGATCTGGTGGACTTGGTTTTGCTTGTTAGGCCACATTTATCTGTAAATGGGCCCAAAATGAGTGAGATCATTTTGGGGCTCAACATCTTATATTCCTGGGTCAATCCACTCAAACCTTTTCACTTATGCTTGAACTTAATCAGTTTGCAGGATTTTAGCATAACGAACCTTTTGAGCTGCTGAGGGAATGTCACCATCCTATACTGGATGTGGTTACCTAGTTCCAGTACCAGAAAGTTATACACAAACTGCTATTACCCAAGATACAGATATACAGGCTCAACCAGAGCCTTTCACCGCAACTCAAAGTAATACACAATCTGCATATACTTCTGTACCTTCATATAGGCTTAGGATCTCATCAAGCCATAGAGATCTAGATTCTTTTAATGTCAGATAAAAGAATCGATCTCAACTTAGGTCCCTATCAATGTGTGCCCTACACCAGCATACCAAGCCATCCAAGATAAGATGCTTATTATTGCGTATGCTGCAGCCTACACCGACAGTTTATCCTGGAACTGTCTCAGCTATGATAACCATTTATATCTTGCTAGGTCAAACAATCCATATGATCTTCTGTGATCTACTACACACCGTATGATCTCCATATCGACGAGTTAAGAGGATAATTGCGTTTGCGACACATGCTTGTTAATTCAGACAGGAGATGAACATACAACATTTATGATTCCCAGTATATTAACCAATCGACCTTGTACATAATATACCAATCATAATGCTTTCAGTATATAAATCCATCAATCTCCCACTTATACTCAAAGCATTATACAGGTGCTTTCCAGAGTATAACGCGTCTAAACTAATCTAGCTGTTACATCAATCATTCAACGTGGTTAGCTTTGCCCTCAGCCCAAGGTTACGTACATGCATCTCGTAGACCTTCTGAGGCAGAGCCTTTGTGAATGGATCCGCTAGATTATCTTTTGTATCAATCTTCTCTACTAGTACTTCACCTCTTGCTACGATTTCTCGTATAATATGGTACTTCCTTTCAATGTGTTTTGTTGCACTGTGAGTTCGTGGTTCCTTTGAATTAGCCACATCTCCCGAATTATCACAATACCGTGATGGTCTTGGGCAGCTTAGGAATCATGTCCAACTCCAGAAGGAAGTTTCGAAACCATACTGCTTCTTTTGAAGATTCAGAAGCTGCCACATATTCTGCTTCCATGGTGGAGTCAGCAACGCACTTCTGCTTTGCACTCCTCCATGATATGGCTCCACCTCCTAATGTAAACACATAACAAGAGGTGGACTTCTTTTCGTCTCGGTCTGCCTGGATATCCGAATCAGTATAACCCACAGGGCACAACTCCTCACACTGATAGACGAGACAATAGTCTCTAGTTGTTTTCAAGTATTTGAGTATGTGCTTTACCGCGGTCCAATGCGCCTGTCCAGGGTTATACTGGTATCTCGCTACCATGCCTACAGCGAAGCAGATATCTGGCCTCGTACATAGCATTGCATACATGAGGCTCCCCACGTCTGATGCATACGGAACGTTCCTCATTTCATCTTTCTCCCTTTGTGTCATCGGACACTGATCCTTGGAAAGATATATGCCATGTCTGAAGGGTAACAGACCTTTCTTGGCAGTTTGCATGCTGAAATGGGCAATCACAATATCCACATATGACCCTTGAGACAAGGTTAGCATCCTCTTATTGCGCTCCCGCAATACTTGTAACCCTAGGATGTATCCTGCCTCCCCAAGGTCCTTCATATGAAACTGTTCGGATAACCACCCCTTTATGCCCGACAATACTTCCACATTGTCGCCAAATAGGAGAATATCATCTACATAAAGTGCAAGGAACACCACGCTTCCGCTGACACATAGACGGTACACGCAACTCTCGTTTGAACATTGTGAAAATCCATAGGATTTAATCACTTCATTAAAACTCAGATTCCATGACCGTGAAGCTTGTTTAAGTCCATACAACGACTTCCTTAGCTTACAGACCAAATGTTCTTCGCCTTTCTGCGCATAACCTTCTGGCTGTTGCATATAGATGTCCTTACCTTCTTCAAGGTACCCGTTCAGAAATGCGGTTTTGACATCCATCTGCCAGATTTCTAGGTCCTTATGTGCTGCTATGGCTAGGAGTATACGAATGGACTTAAGCATGGCTACCGGTGAGAAGGTCTCGTCATAGTCTACACCTTTTTTCTGACTATAACACTTCGCCACCAGCCTTGCTTTGAAAGCTGTAATTTCCACATTCGCTCATTTCTTTCTTTTGTATACCCACTTGCACCCTATGGCTCGACAGTCATCTGTCCAATCAGTTTTTTGGTATACATCCATAGCCGTAATGGATTCTATTTCCGAATCCATGGCGATCAGCCATTTGTCTACATCTTTATTAGATACCGCCTCGTCATATGTCCAGGGATCGGTATCATCCAGTCCATTTTCCGGGATCAAGTCAGAGGACTCTCCCACGAACATATACCTTTAGGGTTGGTGGACAACCCTCCCACTGCGGCGAGGCATCTGAACCGTGTCAGTAGTTGGCACAATACGCGTTGGTCCCATGCCTTGGATTAGTGGCAGTGTTGGTATAGCCTCTCCTGTTATAGGTGGATTTACCACTACACTGGGCTTTCCTGATGGAATTGCTTCCTTATCCTCAAGCTCGTGGAGGATAATTTCACTCTTGGATCTGTGGTTTCTTACATATTCGTCTTCCAAGAATCTTGCGTTGGTACTGACAACGACTTTCTGATTCTCAGGACAATAGAAGTAACCACCTTTCGTTTGCCTGAGATATCCTACAAACAGCATCAGCTTACACCTACTTTCTAACTTATCAGGTTCCTTTGTCAGCACATATGCTGGACAACCCCAAACCCTCACTCTGTTCAAACTTGGCTTTCGCCCATACCAGAGTTCCAAAGGTGTTTTAGGAACTGATTTAGAAGGTACCAGGTTAAGCAAGTAGGCCGCTGTCTCCAAGGCATATCCCCAAACGAAATCGGCAAGCTTGCATAACTCATCATCGACCTGACTATTTCCAAGAGAGTTCTATTTCTTCTTTCCGCTACACCATTTTGTTGAGGGGTTCCTGGTGTAGTCCACTGGGATGTAATCTCGTTGTCTGACAAGTACTGCAAGAACTCGTTACTGAGGTATTCCCCACCACGATCTGATCGTAGTGTCTTGATAGTCTTACCTAGCTTCTTTTCTACCTCAGTCCTAAATTCTTTGAATTTCTCAAAGCATTCAGACTTGTGGCGAAGCAAATAGACATATCTGAATCTTGAGTAATCATCAATGAATGTGGCAAAGAACTCATAACCTCCACGAGCTTGCGTGGACATTGGTCCATATAAGTCAGAGTGGATCAATTCCAACACATCCTCTGCTCGAGACTGACTTGCCTTAAAAGGCCTGCTCGTCATCTTTCCCTCTATACCGGATTCACAGATTTGATGAAGTACCACTTGAAAAGAATCCAAGAGCCCATCGCATGCTAATCTTTTAATCCTCTTTAGATTGATGTGACCTAGTCTCAAGTGCCAGAGATATGTTTGATCCTCATCGGAAGAAAACTTTCTCTTTAAATGATTATTATTATTATTGGATGAGTTTGCAACATTCACGGAAGATTTATGCATACATTCAATGATATAGAGAGTCAGTCAGTTTGCCATGATAGATAACACCGTTATTACCAATGATAGAAACTTCACTATTAAAAATAACTGAATATCCATCACTAAATAACTTGGAAACTGAAATTAAGTTCTGTTGAAAAACCGGCACATATAAAACATCTCTCAAAATCAAAACATTATTTTCAAAGCATAAAGTAAAATCTCCAATGGCTACTGCTGAGACTCGTTCTCCGCTGCCCATTGAGATGGTAATCTCGTCATGCTTCAGCTGACTTGTCGGTTTGAACCCCTGCAAAGTATAACAAACATGATCAGTAGCTCCAGTATCCACTACCCAAGAATGGGTAGAAACTGATGCTAAACATGTTTCCGTTATAAATTCACATGACATACCTTGTCTACCCGTGCCAAGCACTAGACAATCTACTTCACTTTGCTTGCGCTTGCATGGCCTGATGGCATCTTCTGCTAGATCAACTTCATCTAACCTTTTAAGCATTTCTTTTGCTTCAGCAACTGTCTTGTCAAAAGCTGACAAAGTTGGAGCAAATTCCAATGCTCTAAGGTCAGATTCCTCTCGCATCAGGGCTGAGAGTAACTCAGGAAGAGTAAACTCGTGCCTGGTACCGAGGGACTTGATGAAATCATTATAAGAATCAGATAGAGAGTGCAGGACAATGTTTATTTCCGTCCTCTTACTGACTTGTCCACCTCTCTTTCTGTACTTTCTCATAATTCTCATCATACTGACGAAGTGCAGAAGCAACGAACTCCCATCAGTCATCCTCTTGCAGACCAGGTCCTCCACAAGATTATAACTGACAGTTTGTCTCACCTTCCCATAGACTTTCACAAGGTCCCTCCTTATCTCAACAACAGTTTGGTACTTCTTATACTTGAGCTTTAATTCTCTAGATAGACTGTTCATGATGAGTCTGCGGGCAAACTCATCAGAAGCCACCCATCTTTCATAAGACTCTCGCTCATAGCAAGTACAGTTCCAATACTTGGGAGATAGAGGGTCCATGTAAAGCACATGGGCATGTTTTGCAGTGCAGAGTATTTCCATGAAGCAAAACTTCCATTCATGAAAATTCGGACCAGTTAAAGGGTTTGTTATTAAGAGGTTGACAACGTGAGCAATAGACATGTCTGAAAACAATAAATTAAAACATAGTCACAAACTATTGAAACAATTAAATATTGAAACCTTATGATAAAGCAATATTAATGTTTCCTCCTATTTGCCTAAGTATTACTATTGCAAGCCACACATGTGGACGTTTACAACAAAACACTTAACCGGACTGCATCTTTCAATTCCAGTCCTTTAATTCCAATCCATGCCTGGGTTCCTTAGACAAATGGAATTAATAATTGGAGACTAACTTAAGACCATATTATCCTACTGAGCAGGAACATCACAAATGAGTTATACTCTGGATAATATCTAAGCTAGCTTACCACCAAAGCCAACCCTTCCATTTAAGGATCTACTAGAACACACCTGATCTCTATAATAAGGCTGTCTCATTTAATTCAATCCCTAGAGAACTTATGAAAATTCAATACGCAAGCTACACATGTAGACGTTTACGCATGAACTCCCACTTCTCACATGAAATAAATGTTTATTTTAAGAAATCCTATCTATTAGAACTTATGAATAATAAATTAAGTAAGCTACACATGTAGACGTTTATCTAATAAATTACCCACTTCCAATAAAGGATCGCTTTGTGGAGGTCTTACTAGATTATGAGCTTAGTAATTTTTTAATTCATAAGGTTCAATTGCACATATTATTTTAGGTAGCCATAATTATAACACTGCTAAAATTCTATCATGCATAGCATGAATCCCGAATTTATAGTTATAATTAATTACACAAAATAAATCACATGGCATGCTTTAAAGCTGTAAATAAAAGCAGTAAACGTGCTCCTATTATCTACAACATGCTTATATGTTGCGCAATTAATATTAAACACATTAATCATGCAAAGACAAATAATAAAATAAATAAAAAATGTCCTCGTGGCCCCATGATGAAAAAAATAATAATTCTAACTATTACACATTGGAATTATTTTTACAGATCTTCGACTAGGCTCCCACTACTTGGACTGTGATCTGAATTTATTTTCTGAATCTGGGCCTCCAAGATTTGATCCATCAGAAAATCGGACAACTGGGCCAGTTAACCAAATCGTAGGCCTAGGCACACATTGCAAGCCCAATAGCCCGCGAGAACTTGGCCCGACGATCCATCACCGGCGAACCGCCGCCGCCGCAAGGGCTCTCGAGATTGCGCAACAGCCATGCACGTACGTGCATGGTTGCAGCCCGCGATTCCGCCTCTTCCGGCCGTCGCCTGTTTCGCATACCGCCTCCCCGGCTTGCCCCGACCGTCGGCCGAACTGTCGTGCACCATCTTCTCCACCGTCGGCTCACTTAGGCTCGCCAAAAACACGCACGAGGCACGGAGGAGACGCGCGCCCCGGCTTGCAGTCGCAAACCCTAGGGTTTGCGCTAGCTACAGCCGCGCCGCCCCCACCGACCATCGTCGCCGTCTTCTGCCTCCCGAGCCCACGCCGCACCACCATGTCCCGCCGCCGCTGCCCAGAGAGCGCGCGTCTGCCTCCGGCAAATGCACGCAGGGCTGCGCGGGTGCTGCGCTGCGCGCGCCCGTCGCGCCTAGTCCGCCCTAGCTCGCCGTCTCGGTAGGTGGCCCCTCCCCGCATCACCGTCCTGAGACCCCCGCACCGCGCCTGGCAGGTTGTTGGCCGCGCGGCTGCCATGCACCATCGCCCGCCGTGCCCTCGCCGCGCGCGACCGCCATTTACGGCCTGCTGCGGTGCCGGCGCCGTCGTGCGGTCCTTCGTTCTTCGTGTTTTTCGTTCTCCATTTTACAGATTTAATTTTTAAATAAATAATTACATTGAATAAATCTAATTACAATCTAAAAATCTAAATCTAACCACGAATTTATCTCATGGGTGAAAAATGAATCCTTATAAAAGGGCGGATTAACCCGAGAACCACGAGGACGAAAAACATAAACATGCAATCCATAAAACACATGCAATCATTTAATAATAATTATCATGCAAATCATAGGCAATATTATTTTTTCCGATAGAGCCAATTAATTCAACCTGGCTCTGATACCAATTGAAGGGATTCGTGAACTGAATCACGAAGTCCGTTTGCCAAGGATCGTTAATTGGAATGTCAAAAATAAATTGCTATGCCTATGATTAATCCTAGCATGTTCCTATTGAATATGCATAAGGGGGTTTATGCGGAATACCTGGATTGCAAAACCCTGAAGAACGAGTGCGCGAAGATTCCTCTTGATCTTTTCCCACGCACAAAGATTTAATTCCTAACAGATTGAGGAAATAAATCTATGAAAATTATCAAGTAATTTTTGAAAACAAGAAGGAGAGAGAAGAAAGAAGATAATCCTCCTGATCTGATCTTCTAATATGTATCCCAACTCAATCTGAATATCTGGTGAAGGTTCCCTTCAGATTCCTTGCCCGATTGAGAAGCAGAATTTCCTCCTCGTTTCTCAGATCTAGTCGATCACCACAGCTCCCAAATTCTGGTTTGTTGTGTGCAACTTTTGATCTTGTGGTGTGTTGAGATCTGAGGAACTGAGGCCTATTTATAGGAAAATACTGGACTTCCATTGGGCTTGAGTTTCATGGGTCAGACAATGGACCAGAATGCAAATAGCAAATAAGGCCTATCAATTAATTAATTCCCATATTCAACCCAGAATATAATTAATTAATTAATTAATATTGATTCATTCCACCAGAGAATCAATACTGTCCTTCCTATTTGCTACCACGTTTTGAGATACGGGTTGCATGGGCTCGGTATATCCCTACATTTAAGGTTACAGACATTCGTTAATTAATTTAAGCTCTGACAAGCTATTTAATTAATTAACATCTTATATTCCTGAGTCAATCCACTCAAACCTTTTCACTTATGCTTGAACTTAATCAGCCTGCAGGACTTTAGCATAACAAACCTTGTGAGCTGCTCAGGGAATGTCACCATCCTATACTGGATGTGGTTACCTAGTTCCAGTACCAGAAAGTCATACACAAACTGCTATTACCCAAGATACAGATATACAGGCTCAACCAGAGCCTTTCACTGCAACTCAAAGTAATATACTTTTGTATCTTCATATAGGCATAGGATCTCATCAAGCCATAGAGATCTAGATTCTTTTAATGTCAGATAAAAGAATCGATCTCAACTTAGGTCCTTATCAATGTGTGCCCCACACCAGCATACCAAGCCATCCAAGATAAGATGCTTATTACTGCGTATGCTGCAGCCTACACCGACAGTTTATCCTGGAACTGTCTCAGCTATGATAACCATTTATATCTTGCTCGGTCAAACGATCCATACGATCTTCCGTGATCTACTACACACCGTATGATCTCCCTATCGACGAGATAAGAGGATAATTGCGTTTGCGACACATGTTTGTTAATTCAGACAGGAGATGAACATACAACATTTATGATTCTCAGTATATTAACCAATCGACCTTGTACATAATATATCAATCATAATGCTTTCAGTATATAAATCCATCAACTGTCACAAGTAATAATTAAACGGAGTACTCTCCGCGTATCGATCCACAGGGAAGGGGTAAGGTGCACAAACACTCAACTTGATTTAATTGATGAGAACAAATAAGTTGGTTGGTTATATTGATCTAGGCATAATCGAATAGAAAAATGACAGCAATTATATAAACACGGGATGACAAAAACAGGGGAGATGTGATGTGAACAAACTTGGCAATTCCTTAATTAATTGATAAAAACGACATAGGCTATGGAATCTACTTGCTTCAGATGGTCATGCTACAACATTGCAACAACACAGAGTAAAAGTTGTTGCCAAATCATTGTTCTCAACTAGATTTTCCAAAATAGGTGAGATAGCTTTTCCTAATTTAATTATTCCTATGCCCAAATTCAGATTAGGTTCAGCACCATTTATAACTCTCTTAGGCATTTAAGTAAACACAACATCCACATATTACTATGCATATATTGTGTAGTATTCAAGGCTTCTACTCAAAATCCTAATTTTTCCAAATCAAGATTAAGCATGAATTGACAACTACAAGTTCCCACAAGAGCTGCAATTAAGAGAATTAAACCTTCAATATTTGACTATCACACAACCTGACATCGTTTATTCGGTAAATACAGTAAGTCAATTTCAACAACAACCGACTATTGATCATTACCAAGTTATCAAATGCATATTCCGTTATGTTAAGGGGACTCGTGGATTCGGTCTGAATTTTCAATCTGGATCATGCAAACTTCTTGATTATTCTAACGCTGATTGGACAAGCTATATTGATACTAGACGGTCTACGTACGATTATTTACGTTAGAAAAACACATATATTGCGTATGTCGCAAAAACACATAATCTTATTTGTTTATTTATTTAATATAAGAACACGGAATTAAGTTTTTATTTATGATTTGGAATATACGAATTGAAGTGAAAATGAGGAAAGGTAGTTGCTTAAATTTCTTATTATTCACTAATTAAAAAATACAGTGTTTTGTTGATCTTATTTGCATGAAATGCTTAATTTGCCCTTCTCTCTCTCACTGACGTTGGGTGCGTCAGCAAGAGAAATTAGGTGCATATTTTTAACTCACGGGTGAAATAGGTGGATTGTTCATATCGTTACACAGTTGCATAAATATCCAATATGTTATATATCAATGATGAATTGATGATGCATCATAAATGTATTTGATGTTAAAAGAATAACTAGGTAAAAAAATATACTCCCTCCGTTCCGATTATATAGTCCGGGTTGCTATTTTAGGGTATTTCAATTATATAGTTCAATTTCTATATTTGGTATAGTTTTTATATGGTCATTTACCATTACATCCCTGAATAATCTTAGAAAATGAAAATATTAAATATAATATTATGAAAATAAGAGGTTAATTAATGCTTTAAATATGGGTAATATTGAAAGTTTGTTTAAATATTAAATAATTTTTGGCAAACGTGAAATATCAAACTGGAGTATATAATCGGAACGGAGGGAGTAATTTATTATGACTTGTGAGATCACTAGTTCCGATCCTAATAAAGGCTTTTTAGGTTCTTCATTATTTTGGACAATTATGATTTTTATGACATATTCAATCAAAGTCTCTAGTAAAAAGAACCCATATAACTGACATCATAGGATAAGAAGAAAAGAAAAAAAAAAAAAAGGTCGTAAACTATATAGGAAACTTTTCCTTTTTCTTTCACTATCTAGAATTTTCAAAGTAGATGCCACAATTTGCGAAAATCTTTCAACTTGGAAAACTGTTGCCGGCTACCTTTATAGTCAACCAACATATATAAGTATGCATAATAAATCTGTTTTTATATTTAATAATATCTGATTTTTTAGAAAGAGAAACGGTGATTTCTTATTTGATTTGAAACTTCATATCAATTGTTTATTGTATTTTATTTCACATCACCAAAATTATACTAATTATTTAGTTTGAATTCGTATTCATCATATAACCATATCAACAAAAGTTGATGATTCTGTGCTCGATTTCGGAGTGCACAACGTAAATTTGTCGAATCCAATAATAATAAATACATTGATTTATATTAATCCGAGTAATAATTTTCTTGATTTGATCTCCAAAATTATTTGTTTATTTAGCAACAAACAAAGCAACCTGACCAAACAGCCCCTTCCTACCCTAATTTTTGTTTGCACCTTTTGTAAGCATGTGATTCAGATTTACAAACATTCTTAAACAAAACTCATCACATCAAATGACGCTCCACATTCCTTGCATCATTTCTCTATTAGATTATGCCATGACCTTCTTCTGACTCTCTCTCTCTCTCTCTCTCTCTCTCTCCCTCTACATTTTTTTTTAATCATTTCACTGGATTTTAGGAGTTGTTTACTCCCTTTGGGAATTTGTTTTCCGAATTTCTTGGGTGTGTCTCTGATTATACTGTTTTAGCTTAACTGTAGCTTTAAGGCTGCTGCTGCTTCCTCTTTTCATAAGAACAGAATTACCGCTCTACGCGGCGTCATTTGAATCAACCCAGGAAAGGAAATCAAGTGATTCTTAATCTAGTTATTGCGATATTTCAGTCGGAAAATCCTTCATATCAGCTTTTTCCTTTTCTGCGAAAATGGTGTTAGTTCCATGATCTCTCTATGTATGAGTGTATGCGATCCGTGAATTATTTCCATGGTGAAGACGGTTTCTTCGTAATTTCAACTCAATTTGCCATATTTCCTTATTTAGCTCTTTTAAGATTTGAATCACCAGAAGTTGATATATATATATTTTTTTCTTTTGTTCTTTACTCGTGAATAGAACTGTTGGTGGGATTTAGTATTTCTTCGAGAAATTTACGGCGTTTCAAGTTCTCATCGATGAAATCTTGATTACATATAGTATGTTAGATTACGATTCTGGAACCGGGATTTGGTTTTTCTTTCGGGACAGTTGTGATTTATACTAGATTTTTGGAGGGTTTTATGCTGGTAAAAGAAGAGTTGATATGATTCAATTGAAGGTAGTTCCTATGGAAGAAGGCAAAGATCCTATTGCAGCGAGCAGGGTAGGTCAGCCTAGGGTTCTGCCTCATAGGCTGCTACAGCTGCTTGTACTTTTTCTTGTTTTATGTTTTGCATTCTCTGCTGTTAGCATCTATATGATTAGATATTCTGGGGTTAATAGCGTAGTGACCTCTGTGAAGCCCATTTTAGTGGCCCGGAATCATGAGCCCCTGACTTTAAAGGAATGGATCAAGCCCCCGTCGGATTTGATGCACAAAATGAGTGATGAAGAATTGTTCTGGAGGGCAACGTATGTGCCTCATGTGAAGAAGTATCCATTTCAGAGGGTTCCAAAGATTGCGTTCATGTTCTTGACTAAGGGTCCGTTGCCATTAGCTCCTCTTTGGGAGAGGTTTTTCAAGGGGCATGAGGGGCGCTATTCTATTTACATTCATTCGTTGCCTACATTTGAGGCTGATTTTGCATCAGGATCTGTATTTTACAAGAGGCAGATACCAAGTCAGGTGTGTACTTTTCAGTTTATGCTTTGCTTTGCATATTTTCGATTATGGCTATTATATTTTTAATAGCATTCTGAAAAATATTCATGTGATGTTCTTTGACTATCGAAGAAAGTGGATCCTGATACTTGCTATGATGAAGATTTCATGAGTTAAATTCGAGTTGTTATACAAAAGTCCGTGCCTTGTGGTCGGAGTGATAAATATAACTTCTTTTGATTCGTTTGTCAACTAATGTAGAGACTGGGGGACACCCATAATAAGTCAATGCATAGTTAGTTGAGTCATTTTATTTCTTTCAAAAGTTGTTACTACAATGCTAGGAGTATGGATAGGTTTGTAACAATAGGTACCCTGTTATTTAAGTTGTGTTTTACTGGTAGGTTCACCTATGCTGATGTGAAAGATAGTTAACATAACAATGATTGATGCTCCTCTCCGGCATGAAACTGAGACGATGATGGTAGTAGAAATAACACAGATTACGTTGGCGTTATCATAGGTTGATTGGTCTGTCACCGCATCACCACCTCAGGGAGTATAAGACTTTGTCATATGTTCTTCATTATGATTGTTAGTTAAGTTCTGTAACTTGTGTTCATATCCTTCCAAGTTTTATCTCTGATTGCAGCATCATGTAGTCCTCATTTTTGTTGCTGGAATCATGCCTTCCTTTTACCTGAAATCTGGCTCAATGATTATCCTTTCTCACAGGTCTCAGAATGGGGAAGGATGAGCATGTGCGATGCAGAGAGGAGACTTCTGGCTAACGCCCTGCTTGACATTTCCAATGAGCGGTTTGTGTTGCTTTCCGAGTCGTGCATTCCCCTCTACAACTTCACCACAATCTACGACTACATAATGGGGTCCAAGTACAGCTTCATGGGCGCATTCGACGACCCTGGGCCGTACGGGAGAGGCCGCTACAATGAAAACATGCTGCCAGAGGTTAACATATCAGAGTGGCGCAAGGGGTCACAGTGGTTCGAAGTGAACAGAAAACTAGCCACCTACATTGTGGAAGACACAAAATTCTACCCAAAATTTTCAGAGTTCTGCAGGCCGGCATGTTATGTGGATGAGCACTACTTCCCCACCATGCTGACAATACAAGCAGCGAATCTGTTGGCAAACAGGAGCTTAACATGGGTTGACTGGTCCAGAGGTGGAGCTCATCCGGCCACATTCGGTGCCTCCGACATCACGGAGGAGTTCTTGAAGAGGCTGTATGAAGGTCATAGCTGTTTGTATAATGGTCAGCCTTCCTCTGTTTGTTATGTTTTTGCAAGAAAATTCTCTCCTAGTGCGTTGGATGCTCTGTTTCTATTAGCCCCAAAATATCTAGGGTTTTAGTCCAAATATCTGATTGGAAAAGAAGGGAAATAAATTTCTAATCAGAGGACAAAAGGTGGCTGAATTATTAGAATTATAAATCTTTTAGGGAAATATGGAGGGCTAGAGTCGTTTTAGCCTGTATTTTGTTAGTATGGAATTGATATATAGCAGAAATTCTTTATCTTTTTTTGGTACTAATTTATTATTTGCATAAAATTATGTCATGTTTAGTAAAAATAATATCTTTTTCATGTTTAGTACTAATAAAGTTAGGTCTGCCTTCATTCTAATTCTAAGTGAGCTTCTCACATCCATTGTTACTTTGATCCTAAGTTATGAATTCGAGAAAAAGAAGAAAAATATATATATTTATATATAAGAAATCCATGACTTAGCGGCACCCCAAATGCTTTCAAGTATTTCGGGTAAAACAAAAACTTGCGTTAAGCACACCTAAACGGTTTAGATGAATTTTATCTATACTCAAATGGGTTCACCCATTTTAATTAAAATTTATTAATCCTCAATTAGGTATATTACATGAGTTTGATTTAGATTAATGGATAAAATTCACTTAAACCGTTTAGGCGTGCTTCCTTTATGGTAATTATAAATGCTGATAATAAGTTTTAATAGGTTGTTTTAGTGATGAGTCCTTGAGCTCCAAGTATTTCAGCAAATTCGATTGAAATAAAATGAAAACGAGGAGAAGGTTTTGCCGCATGAGATAA
This sequence comes from Plectranthus barbatus, assembly GCA_026898455.1. Taxonomy (NCBI): domain Eukaryota; kingdom Viridiplantae; phylum Streptophyta; class Magnoliopsida; order Lamiales; family Lamiaceae; genus Plectranthus; species Plectranthus barbatus. Next base: position 37,852 of record JAPKLW010002810.1, on the reverse strand, counting down.
ACAATTAGTTATTAATTTGTCAGGGAAGGAGAGATGAGAAGTAATAATGCTTAATTAATATTGAATTGAAGTTGTATGAGTTTAGCACAGAAAAGAGACACTTGGATTGGAGAGGAGAGGAGAGGAGAAGAATATTTTCACGAGGAAACCCCAACTTCCATTCATCTCCCCTTCCCCTTCCCCTCTACTCTGAATCTGATTCCATGTTTCCCATTGCCTTCAACCCTCGAGGCCTCTGACAAATTAAACAACATATTAATACATCCCATCCTATAATTAACTATACATAGATAGACAAAAAATAAGAGAGAGAGAGAGAGAGAGGGGATCACCTTCTTAGAGACCTTCTTCTCTCTGACCTCGTACCTTTCCAGAGTCAACTCGCATAGCCATGAACCTGGACTAACCAACTGCAATTGCACGAGAAAAATGGAAAGACAAAAAAAAATTAATCAAGGCATGATCTTTTATCATTATTATTATCAAATAAATCCGAAATATATAAATAAGGTATTGTTCCATTTTGGGGCAATAAAATATAAGAATCCAACCACATACTGCTGAATCCTTGCAACAAAAACCAAAAAGTATGAGCTGTCATGTATGTCTGGTAGCGTTTTGGTTAATTTTCGATACATCATCTCTCTCCACTAAACAAAGCAAAGCCCCACCGAACCCATTATTTCATCATTAAATTAAATAATTGTTACTAAAATAATAAATATCTGGTGGTGGTGGTGGTGCCTCTATTATTATAGACTACTCTAAAAAAAACAGAGTTGAATTGATTTTGCATAAAAAAATGCAAGTTGCAAAATCTGAGCACTTCTGTTGAAAAGTCAGATATGCCCTCCATGTGAATTTTGAAGTAAAAGATGAAAACGAAAGTAGGTAGGAAACTGGCCTTTCATTTAGGACCAAATGGATTGATGGGCTAAAAGGGACGTGTGCATTGCACCTAGCTTGATATTTTACTTATGAGTAAACTCCATTCACCATATAGATTGGCCCATACGTTTCTCGCTGGTGCCATGACTCTCTCTCTCTTCCAGGTATAAAGTTTCAAGTCCAAATTCCAAGCCCCGCATTTATTCACACTTAAATTTAATACGCTTTATTTCTCTTGTGCAAACTCTTCCGCGTGTAAAAAGAGGTGAAAGGGTTTTAATGCAGCTCATAAAAGTTCACCCACCCTTACACAAATATATATTCTTTCCTCCTATTCCCCTTTTTCATAACCTTAGGGGAAATAAAATGAATTAAAAAAAAAAAAAACACAGTCGTGTTCGATAAGGAAAATCCCTTGGCTTTCCTTTTATTGGTTTTCATTGCAAACCACAAGATAAAACCGATGACAGGAAATCAAGATCAATGTCGGAAATAAGTACACACACACACTATGCCTATATTTAAATTCATATAATAAGGCTAAAGTATGGAATAATTCCTTACCCAACACATGAGACAAGTAGTTGACGATAATAACAATTCTCATGCTTTGACATAGATCCAAGTATTGAACAAGAAGCAAGGGAAGGGATTAATAAAGGAATGATAAGACTTACATTGAGTGTCCGCTGAATAAACTTGGCTCGTTTCTTGGGTCTTTGAGGGAGTTTGGACCCTTTAATCGCCATGAAATCTTCTTCTTTCTCCTTATTAGTCAAGGCAATCACAAACTTTGGAGGCCACACGGCCGCGATCGTTTCGCCGCCAGGCGAGGAACCGCCCTTTTTATCGTCGTTGGATGACCCGGAACCACCACCGCCGTGGATGTCGTTGTGATGGCTCTTGTTAGTATGGTGGTGGGTACTATTATTATTGCCGGTGGTACCACCTCTCTTATCTCCTCTATCTGGGGAAGCCAATCCCCTTACGTTGCTGTGCCCTCTCATACCCAGCGAACTCTCTGAATTCCTAATGATTAAAACAAGCATATAGTGCTTAAACAATCAAGATTTCAAAATATATGCAAAACTTTACATGAACAATTCTAAAACACATATGCATCTAACCATCCAAGGCTCATAGTAAAACAAAACTACCATTAAACTAGTAAAAAATATATTAAATGCAATAAAAAAAAAAAAAGACCAGTAAAAATAAAAAGAGTTTAATAAGGGAGCTAGAGAGGAAATTACAAGTATAGCCTTGTGGGGTAGTGTATCTGGATCACATAAACATATTTTGCTTTGGGAAATTGGTGGAGTTGTTTCAAGAAGAGGATGTGGATGTGGATGTGGTTCTGATTTCGGTCAGCTTTTATTTAATAAAAAGAATATTGATATTTGGGGGCAGTGTGTGCAGCAAATACAGCGCAGCAGAGAGAGACCAATATGGTGAGGGAAAAAAACATAAAAGGATGTGAGGCGGGTCGCTATAAGAATTTGGGCCGTCGGATCGAGATTCGTCATCGAAAATTTTGATGGTTTACGTGTCTTAATCTTGTGCAAAATGTGGCGTGGATCTAGCAATCCTGGAAAATAATAGAGGACAAATAGTGGCCCACTTTCAGAAGCCAGCCAATGAGTTGTATCTCCCATGCCAAATTATTAAAATGTGCTGCGCTAAATACAATTCAATTGAGAATCATTCTTTCTTTATCAATAAAATACAAAAGAAATTTTTACCAAGAAGTCTCGAAATACTCTTTATATAAGACGTATTTCTTAAATTAAAAAAAAAAAAGAAGAACTCAGTGAAAATAAAATAAAATTCCACCAATAATGGACACAAAAATAAAATAAGATAAACTTTATTATCCATTTGGTACCAAAAATTAGAAAAATTGGGATTTGAAGTACGCCCCTAGCTCACAAGTCACAAATAATCAATAAAAGTGGCTAATGGCGTGGAGGATAAGATGAAAAGGCACATACAAAACAAAGTTAAATAGCTAAAGAAATTTCTTTTTTACCTTGTAACAAACATCATAAAATAAATTCTTTGAATTACAAACATTTATTGGAAAAAACAAAGAAGAAAAGCAGCATACCTCAAAATTCGATGAGACGGAGAGGCCGGGCGCTGACGGAGGTTCAAATATCCGTTACCGCCGCCGTTACTCTTACCAGCATTATTAATGTTCAGCTGATTCGAATTCTGATCTTCTCTCTTATTGAGATCCGATCTGACAACCCGCCTATCGATCCGGGTTGTAGCTCGTTGAGCCGTTCCCGAAGCGGATGAACTGTTGACGCCGTTACCGTGGTCCTTCGCCTGGAACTTCATGCAGCGTAGCCTTTTCCTGTTGCCCCACTGCAAGACGAACTCAGACGACGTCGTGGCGGCTGACCTAGGTTCAGATCTCAACAATAAGCCGTCTCTATTTGTGGAGTGGGTAATGTTCCTCTCCATTTCCTTCTTGTGTACACCTGTAGACCGTCAAATCATATTTGACTCTCGTTATTGCCATAAAAACGTTTATGGTGTAAAGAAAAAGGAAGATAAGCTTAAAAAAAATGAAACTATTTCAAATTGCAAGAGCTTTCTAGCCAATTGCAGGTAAACGGATAAAATGGAATAAGGCGAAAACAATCACGGCTGCAGGTTTCCTCAGAATGGGGGCAAATGGTCATAAACCGGAACCCTGCCAAAAAAAATTCCTGCCCAATTGAAGGGATATTAATGGAGTGGGAAAATATTGAATCAGGATATTTTCATGGAATGAAAATTTTTGTTTTTTTCTGGAAAAAGAAAATGTATGCACGCAGAGCACTCTATTCTATTGTTTCTGAGCTAATTTGCTCGATTTGGTTACAAAAACTGTCGATATTTAAGATTTGGGGAAAAAAAAGCAAGAAATGTAGCTCTTGATTTTTTGGGCTAACTGAGAGCTGAATGCATCTTCAAAGACCAAACTTCACTTCAGGAACTTTTAGATAAGAGGGAGATTCGCAAAATTCGAATTGTCAAGAGGAAGATATTTGGTCAAAACCTTGAAAAGGAGGCACAGGAATTAAACATCAAGAAGTTCTGGTGAGAGATTGGTGAAAGATGAAGCGGAAACATTTGAAGAATAGAGATTCCCCAGAGGGAGGGAGAGGATAGACAGACCGCCTTTACTGCAAAAACTCTATTATCTTCCACTGCAACCTCTATGCCAAGAAAATCTGATAAAAATCAGTATAATCGGAATCCTCCAAATCTGCGACAGCAGGCACCAAGAAATCTCCTCAACACAATGTAAATTATACATTAATTTTATGATATTATCCAAACAATTTACCTCAGGCCTCCAACTCTGATCTTAAACAAATGGTTTCACCTCGCAGAAAAGCTTCAGAAGATACGAATCGATACCACGTACGCCTAAAAACAAACAGAACCCACAGCAATTCCTGTGATTTGCTCTAAAAAGCGCTGGAAAGAGTGCTTTCAACGGGAAACAAGAAGAAATCAGAGGTTCCTTCGATCACTTCCGATCTTCTGGTTCAGGAAACCGATCTAAAATCTCTCACAAATGTACCTGTCGAGCAAAGAACAACACGGTTTTACAAAACAACCGAATGAAAACACTCAGAATTGAAGAGATAATGATAATTAAGAACCTCGTGACACGAATATTCTTCCGAAAACCCAATCAAACTGCATCAAAACTCTCGCGATTTTCTCAGCGCAATCGAACTTCAATATCTCCTAAAAAACAGTCCAATAGTGTGCCTGCGGTCCAGATATGGTAAAAGAAAATATAGAATCAAATTACATTCAAAACTCCTTCATTTCACTCGAATTATAGAAGGATTTCTCAGTTTTAGATCATTTGATCATCACAAATCCACTGCATTACCACTCACCAGAAAATACAGCCGAGAACTCTATATCTTCCAAATCAATATCTCAAAACTTACGAGAGAGGAGTTAGAGAGAGAGAAAGAGAGGAGTTTTTCTACTCTTCTTGTGAAGAAAGAACAGAAAAAGAAAATACGAAATACACTCTTCTCCCTTCGAACCTCCAATTTTATACCGTCTCATTCTCCATTCTCAATCTGAACCGTTGAATTGATATCAACGGCGTAGATCGATTGCCGTTTCAACTGTTAAGAGACAGCGTTACTGTGCCCCACATGAGCAGCGGATGAAAGGTCACGGCGTTAGTTAACTGAACGGTATATTTCACGCCGTTAGCTGGCTAATTATGTGATCTTTTTATTCGCAATAGATTAATTGTGGAGCCTTCTCCCTAACCGGAGCTCTGGCGCTTAGCACGCGATTAACTTAACTATGGTTAATTAAACTACTTTAGTTAATTTAATTATTAATTATTTTTTTAAACGAAGCTACTTAGGATTTGTTTTTGAGAGTTCAAAATCGGTCAAATTTAGGTCGAGTTTTTCAAAATGCATCAAAAAATAAGTCTTGCACAGAGAAAAAATTGAACCCATTTTCCTTTTTATTTATTTTAATGATGAATGTGACACCTATAAATTTGAATTGGTAAGAAGAAATATGCTTAAAGATGAAATAAATGAGATTTTATTCTCCAATCTATTAGCATTTGTTTGCTTATTACTTATAGAAGAATAAGGTAGTGACTGCGTTCATTAATGCGTAATTATGATTCATTTATAATGGTATATTAATATTAGCAAAAGAAAGAGGCGTGCCTTCCAATTTTGAGGGGATAAAAAATAATGTTGATTGTAAAACTCATTTTGCACTCTGTATGAAAATTTTATTCAAGAATGAATAAGAATTAATTAAGTTGAATGCATTTTCTTCTTCTTCATTGCAATTCTTGTGTTATAGTTTATATAAATGTCTAAATAAGAAATTAATTAGTATACAACAAAACTTGAGCTTCAAAATTAACTAAGTTGACTGCATTGTGTTTTATCGATGTTTGAATATGAGTATAAACCGTATCACAATATTTTTATAGAGAGAACTTTTGTATACAGTTTAACAACCAATATTAATTAGTTTTGAATAATCTCAAAAGTTAAAGCTTTGCTTGTTTGAATCAGAAACGAAAACGGAAATTTTAAGTTAAAGGGCAGGCTTAAAATCAATACGCATAATCACTATTCAAAAGCACATTTTGTTTTCCCAAACTCCAAATACCACATCGATGTTAATAAAAATTCAAAATATTTTTGAGTTTTTTTAAATAAAATTACATAAATATTTTTGGGAAGTTCCAACTTATGACCTTTTAGTCACTACAATTCAAGGAGGGGACAAATGCATGTAGGGGCGAGCAAAATCGAACCAAAATATAAATCGATGGTTTCCATTCGGTTCGGTTTATATATCGATTTTTGTTCAGTTTGATCTAGGTTTTTAAAACCGTCAAAATTCAGTTCGGTTTTAACCGATACATGACGTTTCGGTTGGGTTATGAATTTGTGGATTTGTGCTAAAATTGTGGATTTAGATTTGTAGATTTGGTACATTTAGATTGTTCTTCAAGTTTATGTATGCTAGAACATTAAATATATATTTTTATTTAAGTATTTTATGAAAATCTACCAGAAATTTTGATTAAAAAGGAAACTAAAACCACCAATTTGATTTGGTTTGGTTGAAACTGTCAAAGTGAACCGAAACCACCAATTTAGTATAATTTAATTTGTATAATATTAATGGTTCGGTTCAATTTGAAAATTTGGGTAATTCGGTTCAATTTTCAAATCGAACCGACCGTTGCTCACTCATAAATACATGAAAGTAAAAGAAAATTTAAAACTTGATATATTTGCATTTTATGGCTTATAATCAAAGGGAGCATTTAGTCATAATATATAAATATTGAAGTTTCTTCCATGTCCACAACTTCATTACATCATCACAAACATGAACAAAAATTACACGAGAAATTATGCGACTCCTGGGCAGTAGTAGTATTTACAATAGAGCCACCAATAATATAAGTATATAATATCTACATATATATGTATTATATGTATATGATCATCTTCCATAGAAGAGCATCCAAGCCCTCATGTATCCGGGGCTAGGATGAATCAAGCACTGAATCCCCTCTGGAGAGAGCTCCAAGAATTGGAAGGGAAGGTGGCGCAGGCTTGGGCAGATGCCTCAGCCATGTGATCACTCTTCACACCAGCATTGCAGATGTTGGCGAAGGAGCGCATGTGTCTCATCCCGTACTGGGATAGTGATCCACAACTCGCTTCATATGCTCTAACCTGTGTTGCATACACGAGTGAGTTAAAAAAACGATCAGACAAGATGGATTTGATGATGTTAATACCATGGATTTGATGCAGTTCCAGTCATCGACGAGAGGCAGGCCAGAAGGACGAATGGAGTTCATGATTTCAGAGCTCTTGTCAATTCCGAAGAGAAGCTTTCCAATCAGTGTGATGCTGTTATCAATGTGTGATCGGTGTGCCATAGCTTCCATGAGCTGGTTCTGAGCTTCAGCTTTCCGGTCAGAACCTTCAGTGGCCTTGTGGAACTGCAAGTATGGAGATAGATAAATTATTTCGACCATTACATATCAATTGATGAACAGAGAGACCGGCTCCATTCTTCTTGTTATACAAGAAGTGCAAATACCTTGTGCCAAAAGTGAAGAAGATCAGCATCACGCTGGTTAACAGCTTTTGAAGATGGGAGCAGAGAGTTTTCATCGACATAAGTAAAATTATCATTTGCAGGATTAGTACCCATGTACAGAAATAGAGTCTCCGCGTTTAGCTTCACATCACCATATTGCATAACATGGGAACCATAGTAAGAGTTGTCATTTGATGTTCGCTTCTTAACCTGTTTCATAACTCCAACACAGTGAGCAAAGGACTAACTTCAAGAAATCACTCATTAATGTAAGGATGAGCATCACAATATCTTACCAGTTCGTACTGCTGTTTCAAAGTCTCAGTCCGGAGATTGTGTATGTCACTGTTTATAACGCCACAAAATCACTATTCATCAGGAAAATCAGAAAATATTTCTACTACACATTATCACCATAATTATCTTCTTTTAAATGTTGCTCTTATTTAGTAGTCCATGTCGGAGCTTGCTATGAAAAAACAGTGTTTGATTGATATAAGCAAAGAATTTGCCAGAGTCAGCATGCACATACGAGTGAACATTCCAAATATGGAAGCACGATGACTACATTTACAATTATAAGAAAATTTATGCATATATAGGACATACCTATCCTCCATCCAGGAAATACTATAGAGGTCACCCAAGCAGGTGTCATATTCAGGGGGAGGACCGGGGTACTCTCCGGGGCAGTAGGTCCCCCAACTGCTTTCTACTGCATTTGATGCAGTTGTTGCATAAATATTTAAGTCTTCGGGAAGAAGACCTTCAAATATACTTCCAGCTTCACACGCTTCAAGATAAAATACCTAACGCATTAAAAGGAAATTTTTAGGCATTCCTTTAGAGATGAATGATTGCAGAGAAAATGAAGTCCAGATTTTATTTACCAGGCTCTTATAGGTCCCAGAAGCGTGTTTCTTTTTCAACGCATCATTAAGGTCATCCGCATATATATATGGACCAGAGGGCGTCCCTGGGCATATACAACAACGTCATGAATAATCAATCCAGTGTGAAGCTCTATCAACATTTTGAACCATAAAATGCAGGGTCAAGATGTAGATATTCATATACTAACCAAGCACTCCAGGACCACCATGGTCAGTATAATATATGAAGATATGATCATTTGGACCGCTATCCACAACCTTTCCACTACCTCCTTGCACTGCAGTTTTGTTGCCAAGAATCACAGCATAGAGGTTTTGGGCATTTACAGCTCTTCCAACATAATCCTGCCGCAATAAAATGTGAACATGGCTTTTCTACAACCAAAGATCAACTAACTAGAAGGCTTAAAGACACCAACCTTTGGAACTCCCTTGTATACATCCTCACCATGAGGGTTGTTGATGATGACACCAGGCCGAGGGTTTTCAGCATTATAGGCAATGTCATCATACATAAAAACTATAATGTTTTCATCCTTCAGACCACCTCTCTTTAGGATTTGATACGCATGGCATACATCAGCCTAGTACAAACCAAAAGGACGAGTATCAGTATCACTGATTCAAAATCATAAAGATTGCATTACTCGATCATCAAAAAACACAGATTAACAGGTAGCGGACCATGTGAGAAACACAAAGTCTAGCTGGACTCGACGATGCATAATATATTATTATATTTTTCCTCGATGGCAGTCAGATGGTTACTAACTGATAAACATTGACTGAAAAAAAAAATCTCCAAAATTTCACTACACTCACAAACATTGCTTATGACCATAGTTGTAAGCTACGCACGCTCATGACCGTCTACGCGCATGCGAGCGCACACACACAAATATATAGCGAGAGCAGATTAGGTGAAAGATAAATTTCCCAATAAGAAAAAGAATAATTCTTATTCATTAAATTTAATTAAATCATGGTTAATATACAAATCAAGCAATAACTAAAATATAATCAATTAAAAAAGTAATTAAGCAATAACTAAAACGCAATCAAATAACAACGTAAACATAATCAAACAACATTTTTATTTTTTCACTTTAGACTTTTTCTTGCTGGATCTATATATATATATATATATATATATAAGTGAAAAAATGTAAAAAATGTTTGATTGTGTTCACATCTTATTTGATTGTGTTAGATTGTATGTTCTACAAAATAAAATAAAGCAAATTATCAAATTGTCAAAATCAGAAGTGCATAACCAATGTAATTGGGTGGCACAGGTGACCCACTCTTGTTTCTTGACAGAAATTATGAATTTGATTCCATATTTTTGTAGGGCCCACACAATGCATTCATAGCATGCCGAAGACAACTGCTACTGCTAGTTGCAAGATATTAATACTCCCTCTGTCCCATAACATTAGTCTTGTTTTCCTTTTTCGTCTGTCCCAAATATTAGTATTCTTTCCTAAAATAGAAAATTAATACACATTCACTAATAAAATATTAATTTCTTCTATCTCTACTTGCATTGGTATCTGTACCGGAATGAAACAAGACTAATGTTATGGGACGGAGGGAGTATATTTTATAACTTCCTCAATTATTGCTCTTCGAGCACAGTGACAGATTCACACAAACAAAAAAATGAAAAGTTTAAAAAAATAAAATTAATAGATATAAATGAATTTAAATACACACCTACTCATATACTTACATGTTAAAATTATAGGCAATGTGCTTTAACTATTACATCCCGAACAAAATTTTTGAAATTCAATTCAATAATATCGTAGATAAAGTATTAAATATATTAAATTATTTTAATTTTTAAAAATATATATTAATTATTGTTTTTGTTTTTTTGTTCATAATGATATTCAGTTAGAGTGTGCAAATATATTACTCCTATAGCAGTTTTTCAGATTTATATCGTCATAAATCTGAAATAAAATTATAGTTTAATATATACTTTAATAATATTTATAGTTTATATTATATTTGAAAAAAATAATTTATAATATATTTGAAAATTTACTTAAATTTTGAACTACTGTTTTTTAGAAAATGAAATCTAGACTCCTGTCCCTCCTCTTTCTTCCAAAAAGTATGAATGGCACAAGTAAAGGCCACTGAATATAATCTAGAGATAGTTTGACTTCTAAATTAAGGGGCAGCTCAACTTATAAACAAAGAATCGTAGAATAGATGAAACATTCATACTAAAAAATCACGTACGTATTAGTTCGATAAGAAAATGAGAATAATTGACAGGGAAATATACAATAATACAATAATCGCTGGGAAAGACTTCGTAGCCATGAGTTAATGCACACAAAAACACACAGCTGTCAAGTTGAGATTTAAAAGAATAAAGATGAAATTTGAAAAGGGGTTTTCTTCTCTACTTTCATAAAATTTAGACTGAAAATCAAATTAGAAACAGCAAAATTGATCAAAAAACTAAACTATGCTCTGCTTCAAAATCAACATCCCGGAAAAAAAAAAAAAAAAAGGAAAACTATTTCAACGACAAACAGCAAACTTACAGCCAGTGAATTTACAGTATGTGTCACAGTCAAACAAAAGAAATTCTGAGACTTATTGATTATACCAAAATAGATAAATAAAAAGGCAACAATCAAATCAAAAAAGAGCGGAATTCTGATATCACGAAAAATCGATCGATCACCTGATGCCTGTAATTCCAGTAACCATTGGATCCAGCAAAGAGGACAGCCCATCTAGTGCCGACGGAGTCATCTTCGGCTGCAGCGTCAGCGTCCGAGGCGGCGCCGGTGAAGAAACGGCGAGCTTCTGACGGGAGCTTCAGGAGATCATGGCGGGCGTGAGCAACGGTGAGGATCGAGAGTGCAAGGAGGAAGAGTGCGGCGGCGTCGTAGCGCATCATTATCCTATCCTCACCGGCGATGAAGGAATAATTTTTGTGTGTGAGAGAGTGTCCAAACTGCGCGTATATAAAGTAGGAGATGCGCAGTTACGTGCGACTTAAGCAGTGAGGGCTGCGATTCTCTGCTTTGCGGTTTATTGTGCAGAGTCGAAAATTTTGTAGGTGAGTGATATACACCATATACTTTAATCAGCCTGAAATTCGATAATTCGGAAATTCTAAATCTATGTATTTTGTATTAAAATATTAGCAATCTATATAACTTTGAGTGAATTATAATAGACTAAATTTCAAACAAAATGATATATTTAAATACTACATTATTTGTTTGGTTAAATACAATTTTTCGTTTCCAACTTGAATGGCCATTTTGATCCAAATTTTCCTTGCTCAGACAATAATTCTATTCATAATCCGGGTTCTGAACGAAATCCTTTGTTTTAAAAATGAATTCCATTAGAAACCTGATTTATTTCTCATCGTCTCGTTTAAGTCCTTGCCTATAATTTTTTGGTGTGAAAAGCAAACTTTAAATGGAATGTATCATGTATAAAAAGAATGTAGTGGTTTTTTGAGCATTTTTTTAATATGGAGTGAAATTATTGAAATAAGGATAAATTTATAATATTAAATATCCTTTCTATATTCCAATATCTATTTCCTAAACTATTTAGATAGATTCCTTTTTACCTCGGTGGACTTGTTTAAATCTTGATTGGATTTGGTCTTTAGTGATTCTTTGATTCTACACTACTTGGGTAGGGAATTTAATTTTTTTTTACCACAACAGCCCTTCATAGAGGTAGATTTAACTTTACATAAAAATAGCAATTATTTTTGTAGAGTAAAATTTATTAAAACAAATAAAGATGAAATAGAATATTCATTGCCATTGGGTACCACCAACAAAAGAATAGGCTAGTGGGCCCATTATTAATTTATATTATAGTTGAAAATTTGTCACAAAATGTATCAATATGAAAACACCATATTGAATTGACATAATTAAATACCAAAGATAAAAGATAAGAAAAACAAATGGCTGTGACTTTTTATTGTTTGATTAAGAAGTTGCAGAATGACAGTTGCGTACGGTATTGATCATTCGAATAAAAGATTTCAAATTAATATTGGCTTCTTCATTTTCTACCAAAAAAATGAGATTTTTTTTTTCATTTTAAATATAAGTGATGCTAAACCTCTCGCGCATCTTATCACAATATCACCCAATCACACAATTCTTATAATATTTTCTATTTCTTAAATTTTAAATAAAATTCGAACCGAATCAAGTCGAGAATAAATAATATATATATATATATATAAACAAATAATTGTGTGGAACATCTCATGTATTTGTTGTTGTGAGATGGATTAATTTTTAAAATATTTAACCCAAAAGAAGTTGTTGTTTCAATGTTGAGATATTAATTTTTTTTTATGCTAAGAAATTTGACGAAAGTATTGTTTATAATCTTGAAATATATATTTGATAGAGATGTAATCACTTATGAATGTTGATAAAATTATTGTGTGGTTGAGTGAGGATAAGGGGAAGATGTGATAATGTGCAACGAATCTTTTGGTTTGTTGCTTACTCCACGACCAATTCATAAAGTAGTGATATTGATTCAATATTTTGAAATAAAATTGGCTCACTCACATGAATATATCGCTGTCTGTTTTAATTTTCCAAGAACAAAAAATGAGATGTTCAATCACCCACTTGCTTCAAGAAATTGGATTCCTTCTGTCATCATGATTCCAACATTTTTGGCTTTTTCTAGCTTCAGATTCTTCGCAGCAAATTATCCCATTTTTTTAATTATTCTAATTTTCTTTTATTTATTTATACATAGGTCGAATTGAGCATTACCGTTGAAAATTATCCGTTATATCATACTACTAGACTGATACAATTTGATAAAAGTACTTATACAAGACTTTACCATTTTTTACTGTGCTAAAATTATTTAAGAAGATTTTTATCAACTTTGACCCACTAAAACATACAAATAAAGAAATTATATTCTTACCGGCTTATTTTGTTATATATATGTGTGTATTATAATATTGAGGCCAAAATTTATCTAGCCACTTTGGATAACTTGTTAAGTTATCTAGCCACATGTATAAAAATACATGTTTTTTAGCCACTTTGCCAATGATTGGAGAGAGAAACTGAATTTTCAAATGTTGTTGCATTAATTATTTTGGATTTATTGTCTATTACCCCACCACCTACCCCACTTCCCCCCTTTCTCTCTCCTATCTTTTCCGTCGAACAGCCGCAGCCTCCATTTTTGGCGATTTCAAGCTCTCTCGGCCGGAAAAACGCACGCCCCAACCGGAAAAAAAATACATTGCGCCTATTACAATGTCTGGAGAGGAAGAACATCCAAACCAAGTAAGTTAATTCCTACGGCGACGGGCTGAACATTTTCGTCATTTTTTCTGCTTTTCCGTCGAATTTTCTATGCTTTTTAGATTCAAATACATGTTTAATTATGTTTATAGTTGATTAGATTTCGTATTTCATCGATTTCTAGGCTTAAATACGACTAGAAACAATGTAGGATTGATTTTTGCTGCGATTTACTGTGAAAAACACTGTGCGAAGCCGCCCTAGGAGAGAGACGACGAGATCTCGATTTGGCAAATCGAGATCTCGATTTTTTTTAAATCCATAATAATAATGCGTTTACATTTCATCTCGATTTTGAAATCGAGATCTCGATTTAATTTTTTTTTTAATATTTGCTTTTAATTCTTTTAATTCTGCTTTTATTTAAATATTTTATTTTATTTAATTGCAGGTTTGGGAGTGGATCAGACCCGGTCTGCAGGGGACAGTCCCGCGGTCGATGAATTGTTACGATCGGGACATTCTTGAGGACATTCGGACTAGATTTGCGAGCTTGGGAGATGAGGACGATGATATTTCCAATTTATTTAGGGAAGGTCCCTTTGGTGAATTTCTCTCTTTCCGGTGGAAGAAGAGAACGATACGTGCTACTTGGGCTCTTATCACCCACGAGATTAATGTGGATGGGGCTGAGGATCAGCTGTGGTTTCGTGTTGGCGAAACCAACTTACGATTAGGTGCAGAGGAGTTCTGTTTGATGACCGGGCTGCGGTTCGGCGATTCAGATTTTGATCCTACTGCAATGAAATTGAGTGATATCCCGAAGGATGGGTGCTTATATTCTCACTACCAAGACTTGCCGAGTGTAGATCAGTTGCACCTTGATTTCATGAACAGGGACTTGATTCTAAGCGATTCTCTTGATGATTATGTGAAGATCGCTCAGATTCTTTTTGTGTACCGGATGTTGATTTGCTTGGATGGGAAGCGAATGGTAGACCCATGGGTCTATGCATTGGTGGAGAGGCCTCACGAGTGGAGGGCTTTCCCTTGGGGCTCGTGGTCGTTCAGTGTCTTGCTGCATCAGATGTCTGTCGTGATCACATCTTCGAAGTCAGCTAAGGTGCCTTTGGTCCATATATACGGCCCTGTTTGGGTGTTAGAGGTAATTATTTGTAATTTTAATTTTTAATTTAATATATTTTTAATTTATAAAAGACAAGACAAGAATTATTAATTATTTACATTATTTTGCAGGCATGGGCGTACGAGGTGATCCCTGATCTGGCAAAGGTATGTGCGTTACGCGGTATGCCATTGGGGACTATGCCTCGATGCTTGATTTGGAAACCTCATTATGTTCGGGATGCTGACTTTATTGATTTTTTCACAAAAGAGGTAATTATTGTTTATGATTTTTTTTTAATTATTATTAAAATAAAATATTATATATTTTATTTGATTTTTGTTTTTTTTTTCAGCATGTTTGTAGTACTTCACTGCAGCCGACTGAGGATGAGGCCGATTCTGAGTTTTGGCAAAGTCTGCGGAATGCTGAGCAACCGATGATTCGCAGATTTATACCTTACAGAGGCTTGAGGCCCCGATCATCAGTCTCTCAGCGGGGTGCTGCTAGTGCCTCGAGGTCTTCTTCGAGGAGGGTTCCACAGCAGCAGCAGTCGCCGCCACAGCGCCGTCCCTCGCCGCCGCCGCAGCAGTCGCCGCCGCCGCAGCAGTCGCCGCCACCGCATCAGTCGCCGCCGCCGCATCAGTCGCCGCTACAACGCGACCCATGGCCAGAGTTCGAAATGAGCAGTGGTGGTTTTGAGGTTCCAGTCCGCTCTTCTTTCGAGCCTACTCATTTTTCTCCTCGGCGACGGGCTAAGAAGCGCCCGCGACGTTCCGCATCTGCAGAGCCTCGAGAGGTACTTGTGTTTAAATTTGTTTGATTTTTATTTGATTATATTTTACTTATATACTTATATTATCTTTTCAGACTGGACAGCCTCCATGGTACGAGTGGTACGGGATGTCCACGGACGACATGGTGCGATTTGCAGTGCCATTGGCTGGTCAGCTCGTGCAGCCACTGGCAGATACACTTCTTCCACCACTGAGAGCAGGGCTCGTGCAGCCACTAGCAGATTACATGATTGCTCCAGTGGCTGATCGCATGATTGATCCAGCGGTGCAGCGAGATATGCCACCACTGTCGCAGCAGCTTATACATCCATTAGCGAATCTGATCATTGATCCAGTGGCACAACGGGTTATTAAGCCATTGGCAGAGACGATGATTGATCCGGTGGCTCAGCGACTTATTGGGCCAGTCGCAGATAGACTGATGGTGCCGGTAGCTGATCGTGTGAGTCAGAATATTGTGGAGCCGGTGTCTGCCAGGGTTACTCATAGGTTGAAGGTCTTCTTACTGGACCTCGCAGATACACTTCTCTGCCGCCCTCGCCGTAGCGAGAGATGGGCCCCACCGTATCCTCCTTATTCTAGAGGTACTTGTGTTTAATTTGATTTATATTTGACTATATTTTACTTATATATTTATATTATCTTTTCAGATTGGACAGCCTCCTCTTTTGGCCCGACCGCCTCGCAGCCCGTTGGCCCCACCACTTCATCGACTGCGGGCCCCACCGCCTCTCAACCCGTTGGCCCCACCTCGTCATCGGCTGCGGGCCCCACCGCCTCTCAGCCCGTTGGCCCCACCTCATCATCGGCTGCAGGCCCCACCGCCTCTCAGCCCGTTGGCCCCACCACCTCATCGACTGCGGGGCCCACCACCTCATCCACTGCGGGCCCCATCGCCTCATTCGCTGCTGGCCGTACCGCCCCCTTTCGTGTTTCTGGTCCGAAGATGATGACAGACTATCTGTCTTTCATGGACGATATCACGCAGCAAGTCAGGGTGCCTGAGGAGGGAATGGTTATTAGTAGGGAGCTATATTTCCGGCCACTTAATGACCCGCAGGAGGATATTACAGAAGATGTAAGTGCATAACTATTAGTTGTGAATTTTTATATTATCTGCTTTATATTAATTTTTTTTTTTGTGATATCAGCTTTTGCAGATCTTCATGCGTATGTCACGAGACATGGTTGCCAGAGCTGACAGCAGCTTACTTGAGGATGGTGTTGACCCGGACAGCACTATCATATTAGACCCCTCTTTCTTTGTAAGTAATGAATGTTAAATTTTTTTTTTATTCTTTAATTTTCATTTCATATTATAATGTATATTATGTGCAGGACCGTATCTTGCTAAAATGGGATTAAGTCCCAAAGAAAAAACGAGGAAAGGCGGTTGATAATTACGATTGGTGGGAGGCCCATGATGATCTAGTGAAAGCTGTCCAGGGTCGTGGTGGATTGTCTGGCTTTAGGAGTTGGTACAAGGCCAAACATGTAAGTGACATATTTTCATATTAAATTGTTCTATTAGTTTTCATGTTAACTTTAATTGTGTTGATTTGTATTTTAGGTGATCGGGATTGTCCATCTCTACGAACACTGGGTCACTGTACGGATTGATCTTCATAGCTGGACCGTTGAGTTATATGACTCACTTTTCCACGCTTTAAATGATCCATCTGACCCAGTTCTCTATCTGAAGCGGGACAAGGAACTCCGACCACTTCTTGTATTACTCCCCCGTGTCCTTGAAACTGCCGGGTACTGGGACATGGTCGATCCTCCTCGTGTAAGAATCCTTGGTAATTTTTCTCTGATTAAGGATTTTACTGAGATGCCCATGCAGTTAGATTCACATAGTTGTGGAGTATATTGTATGATTTTTGTTGATAGGTTACTACTTAGAAAGAGGAGAGCTCCAGTTAGTGACCTTACTTATGAGTTTACAATTCATTATAGGCAGCTTGTAGGTGCTAGGATTGTAAGTTGGTGTAGAGAAGCAGAAGCTCGAGAAGCTGAACAGTTGTAGTACTATTTTCTATTGTTATTATTAATATTGAATTTGCATTTTGATGTATTTTGTGATTGATATGAATTTGCATTTTGGTGTATTTAAGCTGAGCAGGATTAAATGGATTTTTTGGAAAAACAGATCACGAATTTCGAGATGAAATAGGAGATTTCGAGATCTCGAAATCAAATCGAGATCTCGAAATCTCATATTTCATCTCGAAATTCGTAATTAAGTAATTAATTGTAATTAATCTTAAATTAAAACATTATACAGTTTAAACATACATTACTTAACATTTATTTAACACTTTAAAGTTCATTTAACATAAGACATTATACATTTGAATCTATGCATGCATAAGATGTTTCTATTTGAAATGTTCATACCTTATTCATGTTTGAATAGGATGAAGTAGAAGTAGTATAATACAAATCAAACATCTTTGTAATGAATGAATTTTTGCAAGTTTCTTTGTTATCGAATCTATTTTTCCTTAAATGAGTGTTATATGAGTTGATTATCCTCGAAAATTAGTGAATTAAACATCCAATAAGACAATAATCCAGAAAATCGAGATCTCGAAATTGATTTCGAGACATGTCGAGACAACAAATTGAATTTGTCTCGACTCAAACCCTACAAATCGCGAAATGGGGAATCGTGATTTCCAAATCACCAAGTCGAGATCTCGATTTTAAATTGAGATCTCGACATGAAGTCGAGATCTCGATTTGATGACGAGATCTCGACTTAGTGTTTTTCAAATCACGATATTCCCATTTAATAAAATCCGAAATATATTTCAAATGACAGAAAATTGAATGCGAATATTATTCGACAATATGTCTAAAATATTAGACATTTTGATACACATTTTGACGTAGGAAAAATCCTCTTCCATTTAAGGAGATAGCATTGCGGGGGGGTTCCGTGCCCATTTTGTGCTTGCATGAGATGTTGCAGCATATTGTGGAGGAATCTGGAACAAGGACCGAGCTAGTGAAGGAGATGTTGTATTTGCTCCTTGTCCTTGATGTCTTTTCCTGATGAAGGACTTTTTCCTACATGTGACGTAGGAAAAATCCTCTTCCGGACTGTTTGACGTAGAAAAAATCCTCTTCCATTTGAGCAAGTGCCTTTATTCTTGAGTAAAATATGAATAAAATAAAGGATGATGGAATAAATAGAAAAAGTAAGCTGCAAGTTAATCCTCTACCGGACTGTTTGACGTTAGAAAAAATCATCTTCTCTTTGAGCAAGTGCACGTATGAGGGGAATAAAGAGGAAGAACACATATTTTGAATGAAATATAGTTTGTGTAAATTCCTCCACCCTTAAATAGATGTTAAATTTAGAAAAAAAAAAATTGTTTTAAAAAAATAAATTATTGTGCACAGTAGTTCACGTGAAAGTTGTTCAATAATGTAGTCAAATTGAGAATCTTTGCAGGCATTTATCGAGTAAAAAGTAGTATTGACATAGAAATTCATGTCCAAAAAGTAATAGTGATGTGATATGTCGAAAATGGGGGTATTCACGTGAAAGTTGTTCAATTATTGCCTTGATTCAATTATTGGAGTTCAATATGTCGAGATCTCGATATCATGATTTCGAGATCTCGACGTCATATCGAGATCTCGAAATCATGATGTCGAGATCTCGACATATTGAACTCCAA